>CM056608.1:24938803-25033439 GCA_029721355.1 Tegillarca granosa
ATCATGAATAATCACCTAGACTTGTTTATATACCATTAAACTACATTTATTTGAACTTTAAGTCATTTTAAGTTCTTGGTAGTGCTCTGACTGTCTTACACTATAATTCTTTATAAGAGGCTGTTTTTTCAAACTTCATTATTCCAATACCAACACTTTCTTGAAATCTAATTTTAAATGTCAGACATTTTTGACATTTTCTGTTCATCTTTAATCAATTACAAAACCACCTGTAAAATTTTATACAGCTAGTTTATTGTCATGCCATTACCAAAGTAGCATACATGTAACTGAATTATTTCCCAAACAGTGTAAGCAGAGACACGTTCAAGATACACTACCTACGCTTTTGCATTGACTTCAAGCCATTCAGGAATGATTGTAAGCGCGAGCAACTGCTTTCAGTATTGTAAGGTTGTTCATGTTAGATTCAAGATTGTGTCCCTAGGACAAAGTTTGTAAGAAATGGTTTAAATAAGTTCTGAAACCTATGTGCATTTCAATTTATATTTCAGTGCATGTGTATGGTATTTTTCTAGAAGGGATTTGAATGATAGGATTAGTTAAAACTTGTGTACAATTGCTCTATTTAATTTATATTTTGACATTTTCTATTCATTCAAGTGTTTGGTGTCCAAATCTAAGGGAGATTATATTTAAAGCTTTTAGATGATTATGATGACTTACATTCAGTGAGAGAATCGTGTTCGTTCAATAGAGACAAAACTTGTATTCGCGAGTGAGTGGAAAGCAACCAGTATCTTGAACACACCTTAGTTATTGTCCCTCATTAGCCATATTCATTCTTTTCTCACAAAAACTTATTGTAATCTGTCCTTACAAACAGTAAATATAATCTCAGGTGCAACATAGAATGGAGTGCTCGTGTGCAGTGTTACTTGAAGTAAATAAAGAAATACATGTATGTTGCACTGAATAAATATGAAAGTCATTGTATTGTATCGCAATGAACTGAATTTAACCTTGAGGTGTATTGTAACAGATCTTGTTGATAATGTTTTCCTTTCAATACTTAAGTTTTTATCCTCTTGTTTTTTTTTACTTGCAGACTTTTTTTATAGATCATAGTCGAAGACTTACTACTTTCATAGATCCCAGATTACCCACAGATATCCCTCCTATCAACCCTGACTTTTTTCACACCTCGCTACTCTCTAATCGCAGACAGAATATTGAAGAATCCAGAAACCACAGAATTGTAAGTTGAAGTAAAGTTTTAATACTATTCAATTAAATTAAAATATTAAAATGAAAATGCAGTGAAAAAGAGACAGTAGCAAATATGAGAGACCATGGAAACTCGAAATTACTAAATACACTCAAAAACTGTGTGAAACTTCAGACAATTGATTTCTAGAGTCCAAGAGTATGTAGTGACCTTCAACAATGTTTATACTTTAAAGGTCAAGGTCTTAAAGAATGAATGTTTGAAAGTGTGTTCAGGCTATAACTCGTTACTTTTATAGAGGAATTTCATATAGATTATCACCATGGTCCAAGAATGTGTAAAGGACACATTTGATTGAGGGTTATTATTTAGATGCAAGGGCACCAGTCATCAGTTTAACCCAATATGAGATAGGGAACATTTTTTACAAATTTAAGTCAAATCGAAGTAGAACATTTTTGCTTAAGCTATGAACATTACTTCATTGAAATTTATATTAAATTGAAGCAGTTAAAGAGCTATTCAGTGATTTTGCTTTGGTTTTTAAAAACTACCTTCAACTTTTCAGATTGGGAAAATTTGGACCCTTTTATGTCACATATTATGCTCAGAATTTTGAAATTTGTTGCAAAGATCTTATATTGTGACAATATCTAACATTTTTTGTCTGTCAGAACAGTTTTGGACAACTGGATTTAACTTAAACTATTTGATTGTGTGTCACTGTTGCCTTTTGTGGAATTTTAGTTGTCAAATTGGGAAATTTTAGTCTTATTTCTCAAGGGGAAACTACCTTTATTCGGTAGTAATTTTAGGCAAACAAAACCACTGGCTATACATGTATTTTGGTTAGACCAGAGAAATCATCACTGCCTTAGTGTTTCCGAAGCATTGGTAATGACATTATATTTCTACTGTATTTCAGCACACACCACCACCACTTTCAGACACAGCTTCACACCCAGAAATACAAGTACCTACAGGTGAGAAAAGAAATACATGTATGATAAGTGTTACTAAATCTATTTATATTCAAATTCTTCACTAATATGTATAGTTTTTTGCATTTTATCAAATAGCTAAAAAACTATTGTCTAATTGATTCTTAGTAATTTAAATAGATCTTGTAGGGGTGTGGCCTTTGCTTACATTCATGGTATTTTATAACATACATGTATGTGCATGTTCCAGAGGTTTTATTTATTTGAGTATATATGTATAGGAGTTATAATTCTGAATTGGTTTATAGAGATATCATTCTAGCCTGTCCCTTCCAAACCATCATTGTAGATTCCTAAAATTTCGAATTCTATAACTGTAATAGTGTCAAAATTTTCCTGTTTTAAGTTTAATATTGATCTCTGGTGTTTAGCCCAGATACAAGCTACATAGATATTTTTTCATTACATAAGAAATTACTTGGCAAATATTTCTTTTATAATGGACAAAATGACTGTTGAATCACATAGTCCATTCATCCTGACTGTTGAATCACATAATTGATTAATAAATAAACTAATCTATTCATCCTTACTGTTGAATTCTGTAGTCAATTGATCATTTGAATTTTATTTTTTTTTCAGCTTATAATGAAAAAGTGGTTGCATTTCTCAGACAACCTGGAATAACAGACATTTTAATGGAGACCTATCCTGCTTATACCACTAGTTCAAAATTACCAGAAAAAATCAACAAAATCAAATCTGAGGGAACAGAAGCTCTCGATAGATTGTGCAATGACCTTGACCTTACTCTGTTGTTAAGGTAAGAATTTTGTATAGATTGTGTAATGACCTTGACCTTACTCTGTTGCTAAGGTAAGAGTTTTGTATAGATTGTGTAATGACCTTGACCTTACTCTGTTGTTATGGTAAGAATTTTGTATAGATTGTGTAATGACCTTGACCTTACTCTGTTGTTAAGGTAAGAATTTGGTATAGATTGTGTAATGACCTTGACCTTACTCTGTTGTTAAGGTAAGAATTTTGTATAGATTGTGTAACGACCTTGACCTTACTCTGTTGTTAAGGTAAGAATTTTGTATAGATTTTGTAATGACCTTGACCTTTCTCTATTGTAAAGGTAAGAATTTAGTGTTAATAGTCTTTATCCTGTTTAATAAAATCTAAAAACTTGTTTTAGACCACCAGAGCTTGGGACTGTATGCATAGTGACATCTGATCAAAGCAAAATTAAAATGCTGGTCTTAGCAGGCAAGTGGTCTTTTTATAAAGGTACTTGCTTTAGTAGCTTTTACTTATTTTTAGACAATTAATGAGTAAGCTGTTTATATCTCCATTTTATAAACATACATGTATAATTAAATTTCAAGACAACATTTTCTATTTTAACAACTTTGTGATCATCAAGCAATTTTTTAATCATGTACATGTACTCGTGTTATTTTCAGTATGTTTGAAAATGAGATTATGTCATATGTACCTCCACAGTTACTGCAGCCTAGATCTGATTCTCCAAACGAAACTCCACAGGGATCACCAAGTAAGTAGCAAAACACCACTTCGGGGCTTCAAAAGGGGAAGCTGTAGAGGGCCTCCTATAATTATACAAAAATCCCCTCTGATGAACATACAGTAGCTAAATTAGATTGAATAAATGGTGTTCAATGCCACAGTCAAGACTTTTTCATTTGTACTGAGGTAGTCTGTTCAAGGATGGATGAGAAAACTGGAGTGCCTGAAAAAACTATTATCCTTTAGGAAGAGAAGTAACAAACTTTTACAGACAAGGATCAGCCTGAGTTGGATTTGAAGGGATAAGTGAGAGGTGGTTTGATCTGTAAGCACACATTTAACACCATTTAGCTACCTAGGTCCCACAGTGTTAAATGTTTCGTGTTTGATATTTAGCATCCCTAGGGTGACTTCCTAACTAATATCTGATTTTTTTTTTTTTTTCACTGAACTTTAGAATTCCCTTTGTAATTTAACATCTTAAAGTTGTCTTCCAGATATTTTGTACCTGACCCATAATGAATACTCAATAGCTAAGTTCTGAAAATTTACAGGGTGATTGTTTTTTTCATGATTTTGAAATTACCTTATTGAGTCGGTAAGTCTGGATTAAAATATTTTGATTTTAGCTCACTTGCAAAAAAATATTTTAAAAAAAAAGAAAATTCCCAAATGTCGTTTTACTATAGTAAATATAAATTAATTTAAATTTACTTTTATTGTCACCTGCATTTTAATATTAATTTACAGTGCTTTACCATCTTAACTTTTCAGATATTCAGCGTGCCAATGTTCGAGTTCCGGCACCTTATAAGAGAGATTTTCAAGCCAAATTAAGAAATTTTTATAGGAAAATTGAATCAAAAGGGTATGGACAAGGACCCTCTAAATTGAAGTAAGTATTTAAAATAATGATAATTCAAAGAGTTTCATACTTTGATTTTGACTTTGATTGTGAGAGTTGAGTGGAGTAGAAAAATGGAATTTTTGACTTTGGGTTTTAGAGTTGAATGGGTAGACAAATTGAGTTTTTTGACTTTGGGATTTTGAGTTGAATGGGGTAGACAAATTGAGTTTTTGACTTTGGGATTTTGAGTTGAATGGGGTAGACAAATTGAGTTTTATGCCCCATTCAAGCTTCCTTCACTTATATCAAGGCTGTCAGTTTAGGAATGGTGGAGGAACCAGAATGCAAGGAAGAAAACCACCAACTCGGGGAAGCAAATTATCAAATTTTCTTGCACTAGGATCTGCTCCAAATAAGCTTTGAGAGTCACTGTAAACCTCAAGCACACTTTTTCTATCATTCGTCCACCAGTGCCTACAAATTTAAAGGAAATAATAGAGTAACTCGTTTAGAGCTGTCAAGATTTATTATTAATATTATTGGTACATGAAGTACTTTTATCCAAAAATAGTGGACATGTACTTTTAAATCTTACTATGTTTCCTTAGCTGGATTTGGATTCTTTTGATTTTGGAACTTTGGATTCATTTATTTCAAATGTGTGGCTTATCTTTTTTTATCTATCAACATTGTCAGCCCATAGTGTCACTGATGAGGAATGAATTTCAGAAATTTGCACATAAGGAGTATCAAAATTAATACAGGTGTTTTTGTTAAACATATACCAGATAATGCTATTAAAGTTGTGTTTTCCTCATTTGAGAAGATCTGGGCCTCTTGTTTTTTTTTCGATTGAAATGTTTTACCTTTAACTTATGCTCTAGTCTGATAGAAAGTAAAGATAATTATTTTATTTTTTTTCAGATTGATGGTGAGAAGAGATCATGTACTGGAAGATTCTTTTAATAAAATTATGTCAACCCCAAAGAGAGAATTACAAAAGAGTAAATTATATATCACATTTATAGGAGAAGAAGGGTAAGTCTGCCATTATAATTAAATATACATCACATTTATAATAGTAGGTAGTAGGTCCACCATCATTATAAATATATATGTACATGTACATCAAGTTTATAAAACGGTACATCCAACATCACAGTGAACAGCTAAAGTTTATTTATTTATTTATTTTTATTTTTGTTTATGGTAAATCAGGGAATTTTTACTATTGCTTTATTTTTTAGTGTTAGTTCATAAGTAAAGCGAGACGCGAAAGTAAAACTATCATAAATAGTCAGTATTGTTTTTGCTGGCAATCACAAGATTATATGAAATTAAATTTATGCGAATAGATGTCCAGATTATCTTTCGCGAATATTAACTGATGCAAAAATTTCCCAATTTACAGTATTCATTTATTAATTTTTTCGGTGGATATAGCTATATCCATTTCTATATGCCATTCATCAACTTTTAATTTACAGTAACATACATGTACATGTATGTATTTAAAGATCATTAATAGAACCTGAGAAACAAGAGCTGAATTTCTACTTGGTTAAAATATGAAGCAAATGGACCTTAAAACACTGGTCCTAATTGACAGGTGATCTCAATGTTGAGGTGTTAGAATAGCAGCTATTACTTTATTCTACATGTACATTTCAGATTGGATTATGGTGGTCCATCAAGAGAATTTTTCTTCCTCCTTTCTAGAGAGTTGTTCAATCCATACTATGGATTGTTTGAGTATTCTGCTAATGACACATATACAGTTCAAATAAGTCCTATGTCAGCAATAGTAGAAGATGCTCATGAATGGTAGGTCTTATTTATCTATTTATTTTTTTTAATTTTTTTTTTTTTACCTTCCTAAATACTAGCTAGATGCTCAACTAAGCTACCAGGCTTCCTATCAAGCCCAGTCTGCCACTTAGCTTTAAAACAGACATCTTGTTGATTTTAGAGTGTTACCTTTCAGTGTACTGTTTGTATTGACATTAAGATATCTTAAAAAAACCTTAAATCATCAATGCAATACATTTTTAATTTAACACTCATGAAAGCCATCTATATTTTCTCGTGTTATATAAATCTTTCATTTATTCATTTTTTTAAATCACATCCTCAGGACAAGTAACAATGAGAACCAATGTCCTTCAGATGAGCTGTTAGGTCCCTCTGCTTGGCATTTGGCCTCTAGTTGTTATTTTAAACATTTCTAAAGATATTTCAACGTTGAATTTTTTTATGTTTTATTGCAATGCTTTTTGGTCACCTGAGCTAAAGGTGAATGTTTTTTGTCGATTGTTATACAGTGTCAGGGATTTTTCTGGCCACTCACAGGTTCTGGTAAATTGACCCATTTCCAATGCCAAAAAGCATACATTTTTCCCAATTTTGTAGGTAAAAATTCCCGAATGATCCTGCTTTGAGAAACTTAAGAAAAAGTGAAAAAACTCTATATTTTTGGTGTAGCTTGTATACATGTATTTTTCTAATAACCTGTATTAATGCCCATTTTGATTTATACTCAATGAGGATCTGGTAGAATGGGAGCAACTCATGAAACAACTTTCTCAGATGTTTGTATTGAAGCCAGTCTATGAAGATATTGTGTTAATGTCTGAGTGATTTAGTACAAATGAGTGACTAGCAGCATGTATCAAAATAGTAAATATTCCAGGCAATATATTTGATGTGCTGACAATGTGAAAATTTTTAAAGTTTAATGAAAAATTTTCCCAAAATGTCAATTTTGTCATTGATTTTCCCAATTTCATCCCAAGGTCCCTTTTCCAAAATGGCCAGAAAAATCCCTGAGTGTCTATTGTTAACTTTTACACAGTTTCAGCATCCCTCCCCCCCCCCCCCCCCCAGAGCCAGTTAGCCAGTGGTAGTGAGACTTTGATAGGATTGTTCCTTGGTCGAATCTCAAGTTTACGAAATTGGTTGACCTTGACCGTCACTAAAACCTTACTTAATATTGTGATTAAAATGAGTATAATACCTCTATTATTATGGAAACTAATTATGGATCTCAGTGCCTTACTGCCTAGGTATGAATCCCCGCTTAGACAAATCCTATTGTGAAAAAGTTTGTCAGTTTCCTTGCCAAAGGTTGGTGGTTTTTAGCTCACCTGACCGAAACGTCATGTGAGCTTATGGCATGGCGTGGCGTGTGTATGTGCGTGAGTGCGTGTGTCGTTAACACTTATTTTCGACTTCTCCAAAACTGCTGGACAGATTTCAATGATACTTGGTCAGAAGCATATATGGGCCGGTGCAATTCAGATTTGTTCATGGCGTTGCCATGGCTACCAAAACTAGGTCAAGGTGACCTAGGGGTACAAAAATCTTAAAAAATCTTCTTCTCAAAAACTGATGATGGGAGAAAAAATCTGATGTGATATTTGGCTTCTCTAGGGTCTTAAGCCTATTGTTTGTTCATTTCCTGAAATTTGGTCGAAAAATGGGTAACGCGTTTTTGCGTTTAATTTTAAAAATTTCGTAAAATGGCTTCAAATTGTTATAACTTGACTATTTGAACAGATAATGACATGGGGTTTTCAGTTTTGACTTTTTTTTAAAATGACCTTTAAATTAGGGTCAAGGTCACAAATCAAGGTCATGACCTAATTTGTGATTTATGCAGTTTTAGGCAATTTTCTTGCAAATATTAAGAGATACATGAAATCAGATCATTGTTAAAATGTTCAGCATGACAGAATATAAAAAGGTAACCAAGTTTCGTAACTATATGATAATCCATGTAGGAGTTGTTGCCCCTGAAATGTTTTTTACCAAAATTGTGCATTAGCTTGAAAACTATAATCTTTTTATAAAGGCATGTATATTAGAATATTGTAGGTATTGTGACAATGATCATTTTGATAAATGGTTCAAGGTCATATGATCAAAGGTCAAGGTCACAGATGCAGAAGAAGACATAAATTGCTAATTATCTTGAAAACTATTAACTTTTTGTATAGGCATGTATATTAGAATATTGTAGGAATTGATATGGCGATCATTTTGATATATGGTTCACGGTCATATGTTTAAAGGTCAAGGTCACAGCTGCAAAAGAAGACTTAAATTGATAATTATCTTGAAAACTGTTAACTTTTTGTATAGGTATATATATTACAATATTGTAGGTATTGCAGCAACGGTCATTTTGATATATGGTTGAAGGTAATGTGTTCAAAGGTCAAGGTCACAGCTGCAAAAGAAGACATAAATTGCTAATTATCTTGAAAACTATTAACTTTTTGTATATGCATGTATATAAGAATATTGTAGGAATTGATATGGCGATCATTTTGATATATGGTTCACGGTCATATTTCAAAGGTCAAGGTCACAGCTGCAAAATAAAGCTTTAATTGCTAATTATTAGCTCACCTGAGCACAAAGTGCTCAAGTGAGCTATTGTGGTGGGTCATTGTCCGGTGTGCGTCGTGCGACGTGCGTCGTGCGTCAACTTTTGATTGTTAACACTCCTGAGGCCACAATTTAAGTGCAATCTTAATCAAACTTTCTCAGAATGATCCTCTTGACAAAAGCTAGCTCAAGTTCGTTTATGGGCCATGTTGGATCAATATCTAGGTCACTAGGTCAAATTGTAGAAAAACCTTGTTAACACTCCTGAGGACCCGATTTCAGACGAATCTTCATCAAACTAAGTCAGAATGATCATCTTGACAAAAGCTAGCTCAAGTTCGTATATGGGCCATGTTGGGTCAATATCTAGGTCACTAGGTCAAATTGTAGAAAAACCTTGTTAACACTCCTGAGGCCCCAATTTTAGTCCAATCTTCATCAAACTTAGTCAGAATGATGCTCTTGACAAAAAGCTAGCTCAAGTTCGTATATGGGCCATGTTGGGTAAATAAGTAGGTCACTAGGTCAAATTGTAGAAAAACCTTGTTAACACTCCTGAGGCCCCAATTTTAGTCCAATCTTCATCAAACTTAGTCAGAATGATGCTCTAGACAAAAGCTAGCTCGAGTTCGTATATTGGCCATGTTGGGTCAATAAGTAGGTCACTAGGTCAAATTGTAGAAAAACTTTGTTAACACTCCTGAGAACCCAATTTTAGTCCAATCTTCATCAAACTTAGTCAGAATGATCATCTTGACAAAAGCTAGTTTAAGTTCGTATATGGGCCATGTTGGGTCAATAAGTAGGTCACTAGGTCAAATTGTAGAAAAACCTTGTTAACACTCCTGAGGACCCAATTTTAGTCCAATCTTCATCAAACTTAGTCAGAATGATCTTCTTGACAAAAGCTAGCTCAAGTTCGTATATAGGCCATGTTGGGTCAATATCTAGGTCACTAGGTCAAATTGTAGAAAAACCTTGTTAACACTCCTGAAGACCCAATTTTAGTTCAATCTTCATCAAACTTGGTCAGAATGATCTTCTTGACAAAAGCTAGCTCAAGTTCGTATATAGGCCATGTTGGGTCAATATCTAGGTCACTAGGTCAAATTGTAAAGAAACCTTGTTAACACTCCTGAGGCCCCAATTTTAGTCCAGTCTTCATCAAACTTAGTCAGAATGATGCTCTTGACAAGAGCTAGCTCAAGTTCGTATATGGGTCATGTGGGGTCAATAAGTAGGTCACTAAGTCAAATTGTAAGAAAACCTTGCTTACACTCCCGGGGCCCCAATTTTAGTCCAATCTTCATCAAACTTAGTCAGAATGATGCTCTTGACAAAAGCTAGCTCGAGTTTGTATATGGGCTATGTTGGGTCAATAAGTAGGTCACTAGGTCGACTTATATAAAAACCTTGTTAACACATATGAGGGGATCCATTTTGGACCAATCTTATCAACCTGCTTCAGAATGATGCTCTTGACAAAAGCCAGCTCAAGTTAGTATATGGGTCATTTTGTGTCAATAAGTAGGTCACTAGCTCGAAATATAGGAAAAAATCTCTTTTAAGCATAGAAGCTCCAGTTTGCCAAAATCGAGCTGAGTGTACATCATTTTCAGGTGAGTATCCAGGGCCTTCATGGCACTCTTGTCTTGAAAACTGTTAACTTTTTGTATAGGCATTTATATTAGAATATTGTAGGTATTGCAGCAATGATCATTTTGATATATGGTTCAAGGTCATGTGTTCATAGGTGAAGGTCACAGCTGCAAAAGAAGACATAAATTGCTAATTATCTTGAAAACTATTAACTTTTTGTATAGGCATGTATATTAGAATATTGTAGGTATTGACATGGTGATCATATATGGTTCAAGGTCATATATGTTCAAAGGTCAAGGACATAGCTCTATAAGTATACTCAAATTTGTTAATTATTTGGAAATTATTCATTGCATTACAGTAACTTCATGCATATTATATATGCTACTTATAAATTAAATGTGACTGGATATATTTCTGATTAAGTTTTGTGGGAGTTCTTAACTAGAGAAAACTTGTAAAGTTTCTGTACCTAATATATTGTCTTTTGTGCTTTGCAAACAATTTTGGATGTATCCTCAGGTGAGCATTAAGGCCCATGGGCCTCTTGTTCTATATTTACGCTGATTTCTTCCCCATTACAGAACTGACCACCTCAATATGGGTGAAATAATCTGAACTGGGCTGTTAATCACAACTACTCCACTCTTAAACATTTACTAGACATGTTTTTAAATTTTCTCTGTTATGTATTTACATGTATTCATTCATTATTGTAGGTTCCGCTTTGCTGGTAGAGTTTTAGGTTTAGCCGTTGTACATCAGTATCTTCTGGATGCTTTCTTTACTGGTCCATTTTACAAAGCCTTACTCAGAGTGTAAGTTACATTAGAACAGACTTCCTAAAGCCATCATTTCATTGTACAAGACAAACAAATTTTCTGTCTTCTTATAAACTGATCATGTTTACAAGAGACTAGTTATCAGTGAATTTAACAGAGATATTTGATGTAAAGAAGACTAATATGTGTAACTTTCAACTTAAAAAACATTAATTTTTTTGTTTGTTTTTTTTTTTTTTTTTTTTGGTCCGACAGATTTTAGTTTTGTCAGACTGAATTTCAGACACTGTTTTTTTTAACTTTCAGGAAGTCTGTTAGTATGATTTCCATTTATCAGGTATATTTGTAGTAATTATCCAGTGTCATTGTCTGGCCATTGTATAATTTCGACACTGACCAAAACCAATGTGGAATGAACAATATCAATTTGTGGAAAATTTGCTGTAAAAGTAGCAGTTTCTAACTTTGTTTCACAGCAGGTTTTAACAAAGAATTAATGAAACTAGGTCATGATTGTTTTGCTAAACTTCTATGGATGACATCATGGACATTAAATGTTAACATTATATTTAAGGGAAAAACCTAATGCCTGGTTTATATTCAGAAACGATACTGATTATCACTTTAGATATTAAACACAATGTTATGGCAAGACCTAATGCCTGGTAATCTCTAATATAGGAATAAATTACTGCACTTTGTTGATAACTTGCCGTAATACATGTATAAGTGAAGTTTACATGAATGAGACAATAATCTAGTAGATAGATAATGGAAATTAAGAATATTAGTTCTTTCTCAAATAAAATGGTATTTTTTACCTTCCAGGCCTTGGTCACTCTCTGATGTGGAAGCCATTGATGCTGAATTTCATCAGAGTTTATCTTGGGTCAAAGAGAATGACATCTCAGAACTGGATATGGACTTAACATTTTCTGTTAATGAAGATGTGTTCGGTCAGGTATGTACTCAGAATCAATTCCCATTCATAGAAATCAGTGTTATTTAGATTACAAAAAGCCTGCAACATCTCTAAAGATCATTCATTTTTCAGAAAGTACTAGAGCAATTAATAACAAACTTCATACTTTGAATGATGATTGATTGATTTAATGGGGTTTTACATCCCAGTGAGGAATATTTCACTTATATCTAGACATCACCAGCTATAGGTGAAGTGGCAGAAATTTGACCTATGCAGTGCACTTAGGACAATGAGCAAGTAGGGTTCTTTAGCATGCTACGGGTGCTGTGACAAGTGGCATTGGTTTTTAAGTTCTCCTCTTAAGGACCCTGTGACTTTCATTTCTAAATGATGAGTGATTGGCAAAAGAACTGTTGCTACCTATTTCAAGTCTGATGATATATCATGAGAAGGTAAACATATTTTTTTAAAAATCAAGAATTTAAAAATAAAGTTTTTTTTCCATGTGCTCTATAATTAATTGCAAAGTCAAATTTTGTGTCAAAATACCTGAAAATAGCACAAAATATGAAAAAACTAGTACAATTTTATTGCACTTTAACCCAGTATGAAATGCCAGAAAACTTAAATATGTCACATGGTGTACACCTGATTATAATAAGTAATGCAAAATTCTTGAAAAGTTTGACACTTTAATTTTCATAGAAATTTGGCATATTAGGATAATATCTAAAATATTTAGACAAAATTCAGCAAATGAAGAAAAATCCAAATAAGACCAAATCTAGAATAATTGAGACTATATCTGGAATATACATGTTAATTTAAAAAAAATAATCCAGTTGTTACCTTATTATTCCAGATTCTGGATACCTATGAAAATTTAGAAAAGTGACAAGCTAATAAGGAATTTGGTATTTATTCATTTAGTGAGTGTTGTAAAAAAATAAAATTATATAAGAATGTGTGTATTTCCAATGTTTAAAATTTCACAGTTTGATCATGTGTATTGTAGATCACAGAAAGAGATCTAAAGCCAAATGGAAGAAGTTTACCTGTGACCGAAAAAAATAAAAAAGAATATATAGAAAGAATGGTGAAATGGAGATTAGAGAGAGGTGTTACTGAACAGATGGAAATCTTAATCAGAGGATTACATGAGGTAATGTGTGTTTGTGTGTGTGTGGTTGGATGGGGAGGGGGGGTGCATGTGTGTGTGGACTTCATGTCTAAAAAGTATGCTCCACGCTTCCACTACGGTGAAGTCTATTCATTCATCTGTTCCTCCTTCTGTCCATCCAAATTTTAAAAGTAATGAGTTATGTTAAAGTAGTATTTTTATTGTGTATTGTATTTTTTGTCCATGCATTGGTCATTAATACACTTTTTTTTTTTGCATTTCTACTCCAAAACTTAAAAGTTATATGTAGAATAATGCCATTCAGATTTGTTATAGTGACCAAAATTAGGTCATCAAATGAAACAATATACATTGTCAAAATAGCTTAACTTTCTTTAGGCCCCACAAGCTAGATGCAAACCATTGTCAGCTGAGAATCCTCGGCCTTCTTCAAAGTTCATGGTCCTCTTTGTTTTATTTTATAGGTATTAGATGGTAGATTGATATCTATGTTTGATGCTAAAGAATTAGAACTAGTAATAGCTGGAACTGTTGAGATTGATGTTCATGATTGGAGAAAACATACAGAGTACAGATCAGGTATATAAAAAAATTTTTACTTCTGTAAATTGGGAAAATTTTGCATCATTTATTATTTGTGAAAGACAACATGGACATGGCATAGTATTGTGACCACAAGCACAAACAATATTGACCTTTTCATATTGGTGATAGTTTTATTTTCGCATCTAGCTTTACTCGCGATTTAATGGGGGGGAAAATCCTGATCAAGGGAGTATATAGGAATCAACATGTCTGTCTGTCTGTCTGTCCATGTACACGTATCTTTTTTGGAAATTCCTGTCCAGTCCATAACTCAATGCTGCTTTTGGGAATTTTATAAAGAAATAATTCCATGGTACAAGTTCATAGCTTGGTTTAAGGTAGAATTGCATAATTGTATTGAAATCTGTCCTGTTATATCAGAATCCTATTTATACATTACTACTACTTTATCCTGGCACTTAGTGAACCAGTCAGTACTCTGTTCTTTTAATGTCAAGCACTAGATGAGGAAGCAGTGTCTTAAATATGACTCAGCATGGGTTCAAACCTATGACCTCCTGCTCTTAAGACAGATGTTATAATATTGAACCACCAAGACAGTTTAAGCAGATTGAATGATCCATACATATGTGTGGTTTTGACATGTTGAAAATGAATCTATATTTGTTTGATTTTGGTTTGTTACAGGTTACCATGACAATCATCAAGTTATACAATGGTTTTGGACTGCAATGGATAAATTTGATAATGAAAAAAGACTACGCTTGTTACAGGTATGGTTGTTTATCAGCCAGTAGATGAGAAAATGGTTCTTACAAAAATAATGACTCTACATTTATATCACACAAGTACTGAATAGAACTGATGCATATCTCACCTCCCGTTTTTCCCATTTCTCATATCAGTAAAATATGAAAGTTGTGTTTGTTAGCTCACCTGGCAGAAGTTCTGTTGCTGTTTTAAAAAAAAATTGAAAAGGCAATCATGGCAGTTATATTTGGGTTTCAGTTTTTTATGTTTTCGGAAATAAGGTCAAGGTTATGACCTAGATTTTTCTTTTACCTTTTTTTTACTTCTTTTTAACTATTTAAAGTTGTGAATTGAGATATGTTCAAGAAAATCTACTTTTAGTGTGTCAACACTGGTATTATTCACAATTTTATGGAAGAAAAGATTAAAATAAGTAAGCTTTAGTTTTTTATCAAGCCTGGCATTGCAATAATGCGAGATTTAGGTGTTACTTTTCCAGTGTCGTTGTAGGCGGCAGTGACGTGGCAACGGAGTGTCAAAATTTTATGTTAAAGTAACGTATTTTCTAC
Source organism: Tegillarca granosa (assembly GCA_029721355.1). Lineage (NCBI taxonomy): Eukaryota > Metazoa > Mollusca > Bivalvia > Arcoida > Arcidae > Tegillarca > Tegillarca granosa. The sequence continues at coordinate 24,954,018 of CM056608.1, forward strand.
TGGATCAAAAACTGACCAGACGAGACATTTAAATCTGTGGAATTCTAGTAAAATGAAATTATATAATTTAAATGAGTAATTATTTACCAGGTGAGCATTTCATACAATTGGGCCTCTTTATTTAATTCAATCATATAAGTTCTTTTGTAAAATGTATGCATGATTTTCATCTGAATCAATTTGATATTGATAATGTTTCCCTCAGACCCTTTGTTTTTGTATGATCAATTTCCTCATACTGTTCATTGACCTTTGACCTTAGTAGTACACCTACAGGTTTCCTTGTCTGTTTTTCAGTTTGTTACAGGAACTTCCAGTATTCCGTATGAAGGTTTTTCTGCTTTAAGAGGAAGTAATGGACCCAGAAAATTTTGTATAGAGAAGTGGGGGAAAATAACAAGTTTACCCAGGTAAAGTGGAATTATGAAATAATTAGGAGTTGTACGCCCCAGTCAAGATTCTTCCACATTCATCAAGACAAGATGGTCCATAGTTGAAGTAGATATAAGTTTGTTAATGACAGCTTGAACACACATCCAAGATGGCTACCATCACATCAAAATATAATACCAGATAATGGTCATTATATGTTAAATTATGGATGGATTAATGTCTATATTTGTACAAAGGAAGTAAATGTCTAGGAATTTAATATATGTGACGGTTTCAAGTATGTTTTTCTAAGCTTGTAGCTAGAATATGCAAATTAGATGCTAGATTCAGCTGATTCTTTTAAAATCTGAAACTGCTTGGACAAATGAAACTAAATTATGTCTGTGTTTAGCTCATTTCTTGAAAGTCATCTTTTCTTCTCTGGCACTAAATCCAATGTAGTTTGATTTACAATGTATATTTTGTATATTTTTCTTCTGAGCTAGTTAATGTTTTCATATTTGTTTTATCAAGACTTATTTAGTTCCTAGCATTAGTTTACAGAAAATAAGCATGCTGAAATCAAATACTGAACTTGTTATGCTCACCTGAGCCATGTAACTGATGACCTATCACTATTAATGATATTTGAAATAATCTTGGGTGGGTTTTACAGACAAAGCCTCTTGTTCAATAAAGATAATGTGAAAAATTCTATAACTTTTTTCAGGGCACACACATGCTTCAATCGTCTTGATCTGCCATCTTATACATCATTTGATATGCTGTTTGAAAAGCTAGTTACTGCTGTTGAAGAAAGTAGCACATTTGGTATTGAATGAAAGGAAATACTTCCACTCAAAGCATGTTTCTGCCAGGGAGGAATAATTTCAGCCAAGTCTTTCGCTTTTAATAGAAAAACTGCTGCAAGATAATCATGATGAATCATGATAATTGACAACTTTCAGTTGTGAATAAACATTGGCAAGTGGCTATATATACACATATATCTGTTCAAAACTGAAAAATAAGTTCAAATGTTTTTTCAAACTAGTTTAATTTATTGTGTGTAAATAATTCTGTGTTCACTGTTGTACATGTATCATTCAATAAAACGTAACAAAAATTATTGTACACAACAGTGAAACTTGATGTACACACAATAAATTCAAATAGATTTATAATACATTTTAATTATTTTTTAAGTTTTGAAACAAAAAGTTTATCTCACTCAAAGAATTACCTTTTATGGATGCTTTTGGAATGTACATGTGTATAATTTGATAGCTTTATATACACTGAGAACTTCCTGTCCTGCTGATTTATGGGTAATCTGGATTGTCTTGGCCACCAGAGGTCCCTGCACTGAAACTTTTTGGCCTTTATGATCTGTTGATAATCTGGATTGTCTGTATTATTGTGCCAATATAAATATGCATTTATTGATTTTTAGAAATAATTTCCTCTGTTATATAAAGATGATATAAATATTTAAGATCTTAAAATATATTTACAATGTATTTTTGAAGCTCAACTGGCTGTAGCCAGCAAAGCTTATGGCATGGAGAACATGCATGTATCCATGTGTGGGTGTGTCTATGCATTCCATGCAGAAACTTTAATCTGCTCCTCTTAAACTACACAACTTGTAAAAAATGATAATTGCCAAATTGCCAAAGCTGCATTATTTAACCAAAAAAAGTTTAAATTTGATATATAGAAAAGAGACTTATAACCACAAAATTTACACTTTTATATTGGCTTTTTCAAACTTTTTGAATTATTCTTAAGGCATGTACATGTACAAAAAGGTGCTGTAGTTTGCCAAAAAATCTTCTCCTCTAAATCTACTCAACAAATTTGAAATAATTTTGATTAGAAGTTCCTAGATAGTGCAGATAAAAATTATGCAAATCAACTTCCTGTGGCATCCAAGCTGTCTGCTGTAACAATAAATAGCAAAAACGGATTAATTGCCTATTTGAATGTAGCTTTATTTATCAACCAAATAATTTTTAATAAATACTTTGAAAATAGATGCATAAATATATAGTGTAGATCAATATACATGTAATATGTTTTACCAAACTTTTTATTGGCTTATATATAGTAGAATTTGCAAACAGATGGTAATTTTTTTTCTATAACTACTAAGCCAGTTAGAGTCAATTTTAGTCTTAATTTATGATGAGTACAGCCAGTTGAGCATTACAGGCTCGTGTTGAGCCTCTTGTTTTGTTAATTCTTTCATATTTTATGCATGTTTTTTTATTCATCTGCATCATGTATTTTGTTTTTGTATATGATAGCTTTATCATTTCTGAAATCAATCTGTTCTAAGATAAGTATGAACATTGAAAGGTTAAGAAAAAAGTTTGATAGAACTGCAGGTGGTAATTTTGATAAAATAGGCTTATCATCTCCGGCTTGTGAGAGCCACTCAGTTTATAAACAACTTGTCGTCTCTGATCTATAAGTGGTGCACTTTTGATAAATTAGAAGTATGCTGACGAAAAACTGAATTATTAATATCATAAATATTTATTTACCAGTAATGCTGGGGTTTGGAAAATATTTCATTTTAAATTTCTTTTTTCTGGAAGTAACCATTAGTTTTATAAAATGTGTATCTAATAAAGGTATTATTTGACACCTAGAAGTTTGGGGGTTATATCAAATTGAATTGAAACATCAGTATGTTCACATGAATCTGCAAAGAATGTGTTAATTAATTCCCTGACATTGCATATTAGTTTATTTTATTTGGAGGCCAAGTAGTTTTAAGTGTGCATTTAGGTATCACTGTGCCTCATAATTTCTAGGCTTAAATCGCACATGGGACAGATTCTAGTGTGGTCCACTACACTTTTACATCATTTATAAGTATTTTTCATCCCTGTTTTATGCATTACTGCTAAATATAGTTTAAAATAACTTTAATATATTGTGTTTTGGGGGTTATATTTGGATCTTATCATATGAACTCATTTGTACAGCTCACCTGGTTGAAAGGCCATGTAAGCTTAAGTGCTTAGCACATTATGTGCTTGCTTATGTGTTCATGTGTTTTTAAGCACCTAATCTTCTCCAGACTATTGGTAGGATTTCAGTGTAAAGAATATAAGTAGGTGCAATTCAAATTTCGTATGTTGTCACCTTAGCAACCAGAAGTAGGTCACTGCATCACAGTAACTCAAACTACTTAACAAAATTTTCTCCATAACTGATGAGTGTAGGCAAATTCTAATGGTTTGTTTATTTGGTCAAATTTGGTCAAAAATAACTTTCAGGCAAATTTGTTAGATATTTTTTAATTTGGTAAATCCAAAATTATTGAAGAGTTAATGACATGGAAATTTTCATTACATTTTTATTATTATTTCTTAAAGTATTTCAGTGTAGATTTTAATTTTTGATTAATTGTAGGCAAAATCTGATTTTTGTTATTTGGAATTTGTAGGGTCTTAAATTGATAATTTTCGTTTAAAAACAGGTTACACAGTTTTCCATTTTTGCATCAAGTTTTAAAAAATTGTAAAATAGCTGTAATTTGTCTTGACAATTTGAGGATATAATCACATGGGGCTATAAGTTTTGCATGCAAAACATCTGTGCATTTTTGTACCTTTTTAAAATTAAATCTTTGAAAATAATTTGACAAATGAAACTAAATTTGATGTGGAAGGGTCTCTGGTTATCGTAGATGATGGCTGTCATTAGTAAAAAGTTGTTTTTTTTTTTCTTGTTTGATCATAGTCAACATAGTATGCAAATTGGATGCTAAATTTAGCTGATTGGTTTTTCTTTGAACACTACTGGGCTAAATGAAAATATATTTGATGTAGAAAGTCCCCAAAGTGAAGCAGGTGAAATTTGTTCATGGTGGCTGACTTGGGTGTTTAAGATGACTACCATTACTAAAAAAAAAAAAATAAAAATTAAAAATAAAATAGATAAACCAATAAACAAACAAATTCACCAATGGCTAATTAATGGTCATTAATTGGTATTATAAAGTAGATGTTTAGCCATTTAATATATTAAAATTTTATCCATTTAAAGAATATACATGGCCTTATGCGGTTTTAAGTTTGTGATTAGGATTTACCCTTTTCCATGGTAACAGTGTTGTTTAAATGCCAAAACTTTCAACTCTGTCTTCTTGAACCTAAAAGGCCTAGAACCTTGAAATTTTTTAAGCACCAGTACATAAAGTGCTACAGCATTCGAAAATTGCCTGACCTCGACCTTCATTTACATTTACCTTATAGTGCTATCGTATTCAAAAATTGTCTGACCTTGACCTTTATTTACATTGAAATGATAGTGCTACCATATTTTAAAATGGTCTGACCTTGACCTTTTAATTCTATTGACCTTGAAATCTAATCAGATTTTTTTTATGAACCAAAAAATGTTTGAAACTTAATCTTGAGTTCATTGCATGAATTTTCACCAAGTTTGGAGAAATTCATTGACCTTGACATTTTATCATATTTTATCTCCATTCATAAGGGTAATATGGATTTTCATTCTTGTTTCAAGTCATAATGGGTTACGGTAACTAAATTTATATTTTCAGTGCTTCTGTAATGTTCTAAGAGAATTCATTATACTCAACACAACCGTGTTGTAATCAAAAGGAGAAAATGGTCGTGTTTTTTTTTTTCAGGTGGAAAGGTGTTAGGTAATTACTAGTATTATGACATAACTAAGTTTTATAATGTATTGTGTATATCGTATTTAATTTATTCGTTGTTTTGTCTATGACATTATTTTGTATGTTTGTATATTAGAAATTTAAACCATTTTATTATGCAACATGAAAAATAAACGTTTTAGTTATCCTCACTAAAACTCAGCTAACTCATTTACTTGTCTTTGTTGTTTATTGGAGTGGATTTTGGGGTAAAATCATGAAGTTTTGTATCCCTTTCAAAATTATTTTAATTAATTCAAGGCAGTCAGTGCAGGAATGATGAGAAAACCGGAGTACCCATTAAACAACATTACAACCAGCAAACCAGACTAATGACTTGGTTTTTTTCAGCAGTACAGTTGCTAAGGAGAGTCCAAGTCTTGGCTTTGTACAGAGCCATAGACACCAAATCACAAGTATACGTTACAAAGTTAACATATCTTAAGGCTATAATGAAAAAAATTATAGCTACTGTGTAAAAAATATATGGCTATTTTCAAGAACATAATTGGCCACAGTAAAGCTCAATTACATGGTGGCTAATGTCAATGACAGTGTGCAATCAATTTTTTTTTTTTTAATTAAAAAAATAAATAAAATGTTGTTTTTTCTTTAATGAACTCCAAATTTATTTTGTAGATCACGTTGAGTTGGATTAAATTGAAAATTTTCAACGACCAATCATTGCAACCATCTCATATGGTTGTACCTGACAGTCCTTTGTCTCGTCCGATTTTAATACAAGTATATTTTTGCATCCATCTTTGATTTGTTTACATCTTTCTGGAAAATTGGTATAGTAACCATAATTGCTGCAAAGATAAATTATAGAAGTATTATAAAATATGTTTCTCAAATTAACGCGGGGGGGGGGGGGGGGTACATTGGTGGCCTAGTGGTGTAAAGCGTCATCTTATTTTATTTTTTTATTATTATTATTTTTTTTTGGTAGATCAGCGCTAATGCTGGTCTTAAAATTGTTTTTATTTTTGTTAAATTAGTATAATGCTCATGTTCAGTTATATGAATTTTGAAAAATAAATAAGGTAGAGCCAATACTGGATTTGCCAATTAAAATTCCGACCGAAATATGAATCGGTTTTCTATTAAGATTTTACAACTTGACCGGACAGTTCTCGGGGTTTTTCGTTACATAAAACATGACTTCTCTTGGCAAACAAAAAGCTAAAAATAAGATTTTCATCTTTTAAACCATTTTATTTTCCATATAATGTTTCAAAAGTATTTAGGCTTGTCTGGTAAACTTTTTAAATAAAATGACAACATAGAAATTACACTTGGTAAAAACAGTGCTTTTATACGAAAAAACCCGAAAATTTAGAGGTTTTGTCCCAGTCATTGTAATATCTAAATAGGAAAATGATTCACAATGACTCGGAACATTTAATTGGCAAATGGTCAATCATCAATAATATAAAATTATTTCTCCTGAAACTAAAACAAGAGGTTGAACCTTTAAACTACATTGATATAAATATATTTAAAACATGGTCGGTTCCAGTATAAAGTTATTTCGAAGGAATATCCTACTACTCTGACAGTGATGGAGCATACTTACTTGCAAACACCTACTCCTCCACCTTGTGAACAGGAGACTGTTAGACAATTTATCTCTCTTGTTTCACCTAATTCCAGAGTTTCATTTTTGTATTCACAATGAGTTGGTGTGAATATTTTACCTGTGTCAAAATAAAAATCAGTTAATTGTTTGTGATCTATCTATCTATCTATCTATCTATCTAGTTTTACTATTTTTCGTGAAAAAAAAGAAGACACAATGTTTACACTTAATAATGCATAAAGGATTTTCTAATTATTATCTAAAAAGAATGATAACTTTATCAGATTTTAATTAGCTAAGACCTAATTTGTTTCTCTGATTATCAAGTGACACTTTATCAGATTTTGATTGGCTAAGAACCAATTTGTTTCTCTGAATATCAAGTGACACTTTATCAGATTTTGATTGGCTAATTACCAATTTGTTTCTCTGGATTTAAAGTGACACTTTATCAGATTTTTATTGGCTAAGAACCAATTTGTTTCTCTGTGTATCAAGTGACAAACACACACACACACACACACACACACTTTCAGTTTTTCTAACTTGTAATTTTGATGTGAATGTCAATTCGGCCATGCTACCAACAGCTTTGCTGATAATAACGTTTGCAACTTCACTTTGAAAAAGCTAGATATATAAGTTTCATCTGTTTTGAGGTGTAAAAGAACTTGCCTTTTATTTTAATTACCTGGAACTGGTGATGGGTTGCTGTATATTGCACACCAACAGTCAATACCCCGATACAGACATGCCACAATAACCACAAAGATTGTGCATTTCATTCTTCTAGTTGTTCTTGTAGTGCACCTATGCTATTAAATACTAGAGAAAATAATAATGACCCAACTGATAAAAAAAAATAATTCAAAAATGATAAATCCAGTTACCGCGCGTAAAAGCTTTCGTATAAGCACGCGTGAGCAAGCGATATAAAAATATTTTTCTTGTCACCTCTGTGTTCAGCTCTATTCTTGAACTCTTTGTTTGATTGGAGATGTTCATCTGGTCATTAATTGATAAAAGGCACATGCTACATTTAAGTGAGTTCTCATGACTGAAATCGTGTAACAATAGGGTTGGATTGCAAGTTTTTCTATATCTGTCTTTTGCTTGACACTTTTATATGCCCCCCCCCCTTGATTTTTTAACTGAATAAATCCAAAAGCATAATACTTCATCATACGTTCAACATATCCGCAAAACTTTCTAAAATCATAAAGAAGTGTTTCTGAAATTTGAGCACAAAAATTCAAAACTATGAATCAAAAACCTTTATAGATTTTAGTTTGATTGGAGATGTTCATCTAGCCAGTTATGATAAAAACATGACGGGTACTTATAGTTTTAAATACGTTAGTGTCCATGGCGACACCTTGTTTCTTCTCCTTAGTAATATATGAGTGGGCTAAAGATCGGAAAATTTTGAGTTTAGAAGTTTTGAAAGTTTATGTATAACTACAGAAAACCTACCGGATTCGTCCGTTTGAGGAGTTACGTTCTCTGCTAGAAGATTGTCTCTCGGCCCGTTATCCACTTCTGATTCGTAATCTACAATTTTCCAGACTTATTTCTCACCTTGTATTGACTTATATAGTTGGCGTAAATTAAAGATAAGACTTGTATTAGAGATAATGTTAATGTTGATGCAATGTAAAAACATCTAATTATCGTTATTAAATCCGGATTGGTTTGGGTTAAAATAAGTACAACATTCATTCTTATAAAAAAAATGAAGTGAAAATAAAAATATTAAGATTACATTGTTTTTAAAATGTGGATAAAACTAAACAAACCTGTCAATGTAAGGCAACCTTTGATAAGACTGTCGTCTGCCTTGTGTACGACTCAAACCTAGGCGGCGAGGCGCTCTTTTTCGTAAGCCGATACTTAAGACATCGCAGTGTTCTAATAATTACACATACCAAACATAACTTCTGGTGTATCTTTTTCGACACGATTTATTTGCAAGGTTGTTAAACGACCCTATCTTGGGTTTTTTTCCCTGTGTTTCTGCGTTTCAGTGGAGGTGGGTGCGTTTCGAATGAAAGGCTCGGTGGCCGATCTGTGTAAAACCCATACTTAAGACTTACAGTGCCTTTAATCGTCTGGGTTCGAATCTTACTCTGATTCTTCCTCTTTGACAAATCCTAATGTGAGAACGGTCTTTAGTTAACTTGCCGAAGGTCGGCAGTTTTCGGGGTACTCCGTTTTTCTCACGCAAACAAAGACGTTAAACAACATTTTAACCAACCAACCAACCAGACAAATGACTGCGGGTTTTTCAGTAGTACAGTTGCTAAGAAGAGTCCCAAGTCCTGGCTTTGTACAGAGCCATAGACACCAAATCACAAATACACGTTACAAATCTAACATATTTTATGGCTATTACCAAAAAATTATAGCTCCTTAAAAAAAAAAATAGAGCTATTTTCGAAAACATAATTCGCCCCTTTAAAGATCAAGTATTTGAGGCTTACAGTGTCTTTCATCGTATAGCTTCGACGTATCCTAATGTGAGAAAGTTCTTCAGTTCACTCGCCGAAAGTCGATGGTTTTCTCGGAGTACTCCGCCTTCCTCACTCATTCGTGAAAGAATCCTGATTGGGGCGTAAAAGATCAAGACTCCATTCCACACAACTCCGCGTTGTATAAATATAATATAAATATTGTTTAAATTACTTTAATGATAGGGAAAAAATTTAAAATCATTCTTATTAAGCTTTCCTCGAGCAAAATTTTAAATTGATTTGGAAGAACCACATGCACATCTTTTGAGCTATTTTAAGCTATATAAATTTATCCATCAAAAAAGGCACAAGGTTCTTTTTCAACCGTGAATAATAACGAATTGAATAAAAAATGAATTATATCCAGTGTTGAAAAAGTAAAAAAGTCAACAGCACCAGCCCTTTTTCTTCCATCAATAATTTTAATAATTACAAACACGATTCACAAACAAAATTAAGATTTCATTTCAATAAATTTTGTATTTTAATTTTAACTGAGAAAAGGGAGATGATTGGCAATTATATTTAAGTTTAAAACAGGCTTGCTTCGGAAAGCAAGTTCGTGTATAGGCGTCATGAACAAGAAGTTTACTATGGTGGCTTATTTCTGACATCGACATAATTTTAGTCGACACAGAATTATCTCGACGTGTCGACTTAATATCTTGACAAGTCAAGATAATATCATGGAAAGTTGTGATACCAAAATAAAAAGTTAAAATAAAGAACATATGGTGGCTTATTTCTGACATCGACATAATTTTAGTCGACATAAAATTATCTCAACATGTCGACTTAATATCTCGACATATCGACTTAATATCTTGACAAGTCAAGATATTATCATGGAAAGTTGTGATACCAAAATAAAAAGTTGAGATAAGTAACACGACTTGCCGCGATAAAAAAAGTCGAGATATCGAGATAATTATCAAGACTGGTCAACATAAGTATCGCGGCATGTCGTGTTACTTATCTCAACTTGTCATTTTGGTATCACAAATTTCCATGATAATATCTCGACTTGCCAAGATAATAAGTCGACATGTCGAGATAATTTTATGTCGACTAAAATTATGTCGATGTCAGAAATAAGCCACCATAGATAATATCTTGTCTTGTCAAGATATTAAGTCGACATGATGAGGTAATTTTATGTCGACTAAAATTATCTCGATGTCAGAAATAAGCCACCATAAAAACAAGACATGCCGCGATACTCAGGTTGACCAGTTGTGATAATTATCTCGATATCGCAACTTATTTTTATCGCGGCAAGTCGTGTTATGTATCTAACTTTGTATTTGGTATCACAACTTTTCATGATATTTTCTCGACTTGTCGAGATATTAAGTCGATATGTTGAGATATTTTTATGTCGACTAAAATTATGTCGATGTCAGAAATAAGCCACCATAGTTTCCATGATATAGTATTCATTCTAATTTTGTCACGGCTATTGACTCCGATTATGTAAGTCCGAGACACAAAATAAACCCTTTAAAATAAATGCATTTTCCGTATTGTAAATATTGAACTCTATGTCGAATGTGCAAATCAAATAATTGTTTTTTTATATACAAGTTCACCACTTATTTTAGACACGTTCACAAGTTTTTAATTTCTTTCCTCTAACACTGCTCTTGCTGTTGATTTCCAAGGAATATTGGAATATCGACCTAGTTGGCATTTCAAATTGACGGATAGAGAGAATAGTTTGTTGGTTTGTTCATTAAATTTTGTCAAGTTTACGTCGCACTAGCAATTTTTTAGCTATTCGCGGAAAGACCATTTTTATACCCGGTTCATTGTGGTGCGTGAGTTAGGTGCAAGTGTTTCCGATCTGCTTTGCACAAGTATACACATTGCAAACGACCTTTAAATTATTAGTATATTTGCCCACAAACTTCGCAGATAACACATTCCAATATACCCAGGTCATACCAAATTAATTTTTAGATCTACGGATTTTTTGGAAAAAAAATAGTCGCAAACAAACGATTAAAAATTAATTTTTTTTTCTAAAACACATTTTTTAGGTGAACACAATTTGAACCAGGCGAGCGAGTACAAAAATGCACAAAAGATATTTATTGCAGTAAAAGGAAAATAAATAAATAAATAAATAAATAAAAATAAAATAAAGAAATAAGTATAATTGATAAAAGCAAAGAATATTTTTGTTTTGGCAAACTCCCATTCAAAATAGCAAATGATAAATCAACAAGCTGACAAATGTTGCCCTGATGTTGATAAATTTAGACTGAATTCAATTTTAGACAGGCGGAAAACGATTTTGAAAATGAAATTAATTTTATTTTTAATTCGAAATTTTAGAGGCGGGCGGGTCCGATAAACTACAAATTAATTTGGCATGGCCCTATACAAAGCCATGGCAGACCATATACACGCTCCCACATACCATGCCTATACTCATCCTTTCGTTCGCTGTCGTCAAGTACGTTTTTTTCCAGTGATATCATTAAGTTTGTTTCCAGCTAGTTTAAGAGATAATGTGGATGAGTTTGAAAAAAATTACATGTTATTAATAATAATAATAATAATAATAATAATAATAATAATAATAATTATAATAGGGATTTTTGATGGTGTTGAAACATCTTTGTAACCAATATACGAAAATCACTCTTTCAGCAAGAAATTAGATGATCATAAAATTAACATGTTGATATTTTGGTGTGTTTTCACATATCAGCAGTTTTTAGAAACTGTAAACTTAAATAGCATTCTGGAGAATCAAATTCTAACCGCTTTACTAATGGTTAAATCAATAATAATATCATTTCATTTATTAATATAAAGCTGCGAACTAAAATATTCAACCCAAAACTACAAATGTCTCATGCGGTTGTAAATCACAGTCTATAGAATGGTCAGATTTCATAACAAGTTTTGGCATGCAGCCTACTTTAATCGAAGTACATCTGTCTGGATAGCCATGATAGTGTCCGTAATTACTGAAAGAAAAATATATTAATGCCGTGATTTATTCAAGTAAACTGATATAAAAAAAAGACTCACTAAGCATATAATAATTATTTTGTGAGAATTGTGTAAAAACTGTGTGTGACTCAAACTCGATCTAGATATTGCTTGCTACAGTAGTACAGTGTTATGTTGTCTGGAAGCGAAATGTCCGCTTTTAATTGGAGCCAGATGCCGCTTGTGTTTTCGGTGACCAAAATGATAAATAAATAAATAAATACATTAATAAATATAAAATAAATACATAAATAAATGATAAATACTAGTAAATGAATGAATGAATGAATAAATAAATAAATAAATACTTATAAAATTAAGAAATGCATAGAAATTGTACATTTTGACAAATTAGACGAGATCGGAATATATGACGTAGGCTAAATGTTAGATGCTTTTTAATACTTAAAAAACAAAAAGATTTATGGTCTATTTTCCTGAGCTCCAGGAAGGGCAGTATCTCAAATTTTAAAGTCTAGTGTGTGAACCGACCGGGGTTCGAGGTGATCGCTCTACATCTGAGCCCCCGAGGCGGTCGTACTGTAGTAAGAGTATTGCCTTAAAATTGTATTTTTGTTGAATATTCTGTTGAACAGATCCCTATACAACTATCTAGTGTGTATTTTGTTAAAGCCTTTACAAGTGTGTAATCTTTTACCGTTTTAAAATATGTTTTTCATAAACTCAAAATTAAAATTGTATTTTTTTTCAACTCTTATTTAGCGCTTTCTGACAGAAATATTTATTTTATTGCTAATTATTTTAAACTTCAATCTCTGTTTTCTCAATATCAATATGTCATTTTGAGAAGAAAATCGTACACGACATGTAAGAATTATTTATTTATTTAACCATTTATTTATTTATCTATTTGTGACATGTTGAATTAAAAACATAAAAATCAAAATTGTTCAAAACACAAAACACCATCCCAACACAATCTTCAAAGTCAAATGAGCATGTACTGATATCAATTTCAGGCTGATTTCCCGTTTAATAGTGAAACATATACATCGCATTTTGTAAGGAGACAATGTGTGTGTGTGTGTGTGTGTGTGTGTGTGTGTGTGTGTGTGTGTGTGTTTGTGTGTGTGGAAAATCTTGCACTGTTATATAGTTGATGCCTGTTCATAGGATGGAAGGAGAAAAAGAGAAATAAAACCCACTTACTCGCACTGAGCAATCGATCCATCTAATTCACAAGTAGTTGTTAAACAGTCAATTTCTTTTGTTTCTCCGAGTTGTAACTGGGTGCCATTCCATTCACAATGTGTAGCATCTAAGAAGAGAGAAGGCTATTTGTAATTGAGGAACATGCACTTGGCAGTGCCTCCAATCGTGGTTTCAAATACCAATCTGACAGATCCTAGTTTGAGGGAGTTTGTCAGTTCGCTTGTCGAAGGTCATTAGTTTTCTCTGGATTTTCCTATTTCCTTCACTGTTCCAGAACTGACCACCTTGATATAAATAAAAGAACCTTGACCTGGACGTAAAACACTATTACTCAACTCCATTGCCCTTACGACCGTTTTAAAAACCAGTGATGGAAAAGTTTAAGTAACACCTTATTCCGATCCCATTGATCTCTCTCTCTCTCTCTCTCTCTCTCTCTCTCTCTCTCTCTCTCTCTCTCTCTCTCTCTCTCGCGAAATTATTTTACTTACTTGGCCCAGGTGAGTTAATAAGTCTACACCATCCATCTATTTCCAGAAAGAGACAGGATAAAGCAATTAAACCTAATACAACTTTCATACTGTCACGTGATTTCACCCAAATTATTCTGAAATGAACCAATGGAGTAGTATTTTATTGATAATGTACGTATGAAGCTATACCGATTTTATATTAGTATATATATATTTTTCAAGTGTGTCCCTTCACGGACTCTGTAATAATGTTGATTGTGAAAATTATTGGCTGGTTGATTGCAAATAGTTTAAACATTGCATAAAACAACATTTATAACCGTAAAAATATTCAGAAACAGAACCATTTTTAACTTAACTTTTAGGTCAGTTATTGGATGGTGGATTAAGCCGAAATGCATCGCAGATCTTCGGCAATCGATCTAGCAAAGCAAAAAAAGTTTTTTTCAGTTTTGTCTTTTAATGTATTTCAAAACGATTGAATTGAATGAGTCATTGGTGTTTAATGCCCCAGCCAAGATTCTTTCTCTTTTATATCGGCGGTCAGTTCTAAAATGATGGAGGAAACCGGAGTGCCCAGGAAAAAAACAACCGACTTCCGGCAAGCGAACTGACTAACTTCCTCATAGTGGAATTTGCCCGAGCAGGATTCGAACCTAGGCGGTGAGAGTCACCTTGATCCTTTTAGCCTTTCAAAATTATATGAAGGTTTTGCACTGCGTTTTTAACGGCATTTAAAATGCGTTTTTAAAGAGTCAATTCATTGTTATATTACAATAATTCCATTTTATTTGAACATAAGATCTAATGTCAATATTGTAAGCAAGATCCGGACGATTTTGGGTAATGTATAATCCTTTTCTGAGGAGTTTGTTTTAATGTGGAATTACGGTGTAAATTTATCAGACGACCGTTTCTGTTACTCCTGCTCCTTTTTGGATATTTTGTTAAATATCTTCCAAAAATTTTCAATGAAACCATTATTGTAGCTACAGATGTTTTATTTTTGTTTTTGTGCTTTCCATATGTGTTAATTTTTTTTGTCTTAATAAAATCAACTACGTCGCCATTACTATTGAATTTGGTTGAAAATTGCATGTCAAAATTACTAGAACTTACCTTAAAATTTTTACGTCCTAAAAGTGAATAGTAAAGGTCACTGTTCCATTTAAATGCTCCAGTTTGATAAGAGAAGTGAAAATCTTGACAAAAGATAAACTTGAGAAAGCAGACAAGCACTTGTCGGACATAAGTTCAGTTCATTTGTAAAACAGTTAACCACGTGAAAGCAGACACGCGTTTGTGGGTGTCTATGTCCAGTTCATTTGTGAAACAGTAATGTTAACCACGAGGAGGCAGACCAGTATTTGTCTGATCTATGTTCGGTTTATTTTTATAATGGTTAACCACGAGAAGGCAAACAAGCACTTGTTACATATAAGTTAATTTCATTTGTAAAACAGTAAAGTTAACACGAGAAAGCAGACAGACACTTGTCAATTATACGTTCAGTTGTTTTGTAAAAAGGTTAGATTAACCACGAGAAAGCAGAACAAGGAGGCACTTGTCAGATTTAAGTTCAATTCATTTGTAAAACGGTTAACCACGAGAAGGCAGAAATATACTTGTCAGTTATACGTTCAGTTGTTTTGTAAAAAGGTTAAATTAACCACGAGAAAGCAGAACACAGAGGCACTTG
Source organism: Tegillarca granosa (assembly GCA_029721355.1). Classification (NCBI taxonomy): domain Eukaryota; kingdom Metazoa; phylum Mollusca; class Bivalvia; order Arcoida; family Arcidae; genus Tegillarca; species Tegillarca granosa. The sequence goes on from CM056608.1 coordinate 24,969,529, forward strand.
TCAGATTTAAGTTCAATTCATTTGTAAAACGGATACCCACGAGAAGGCAGACAGACACTTGTAAGATTTAAATTCTAGGGTTTGTATGTTAGTCTGTGACGTACTGCCTCTGTAAGCTAGCATGTCATGTTAAAGTCGCCCCGATTTAGCGCTAGTACAAGGCAGATCATTAAACACACTCGCACCTCTCATACATACAGAAACTTATTCATATCTTTATCTAGAGATTCAAAAACGTGTTTTTATTGCGACTTGCTGAAAAATTGCTGATGCAACGTTAAACAACATTCAAACAACCAAACAATAAACAAAATTGTAGGCAGACTTTGTTGAAATCTTGACACGTATTTCACATGCCACTTGACCCCAAAAAAAAGCATCGGAAATCAAAGAAAGTATAACCATAGTATAAAATCCTTCATTCTTCATGTTGCCGTTTTTTTGGTCGGGGTGGAGGGTGGGTCATACATGATTGCTCAACCCATCCTCTATTACTGATAATGTCGTTTGCTGTTTTTAAATATTTTTTTATAGTTTAATAATTGTCAATAAAGGGAATGGGATTCATGCATCCATTGAGCATTTAAATCGACCTCCATTACTGATGTTGCCGTATGCTGTTGAATGATACATGGGACAATGATTGGATTTTTAACTCATCTTATTCAAAAACACACGAGAAAATCTAGCTTTATTTAGGTTTATTAAATTATTTATCCTTTTTTGTATTTTTAACGAAGTACCATTATAATTTCTTCATCATTGGTGTAAGTACATTCTTTAGTATTATCTTCTTTTGACACTAGTTTCTCTCTGCAAGTAGCATAATCTGTAATTACACTGCAAGTGTCTGGAACTACAGCGTAATGCTGAATTTTGCTGAAAAAGAAAAAAAATATTTATACTAAATAGATATATCGAAATATTTAACCTCATACAATGATACCTCTGTAGTGGAATTTTGTAGGTTCGAACCCCAGCCTGGACATCAAAATTTGAGTTACTGATTCCTTGCTTTGCGATCGGCATCGAGAGGATCAACTGGTTTAGACTGGTTCACTCGGTGCTAAGATAATGGACTGGAGGAGTGGTATGCTTTGCTGGCTGCGGCATACTGACTCAATGAACTAGCACTTTACCAAAAAGTCGCGCTAAGTGGTCGGTAGTATATCTCACGCATTAACGAACATGTTCTAAGATTAATCTATAGAGAATAATAACCTTGCTATCGACGCAAATAGCTGAAAAATTGCTGATGCAACGCTAAACAAAATTACAACCAACCAAGCACATCATTAGAAGAATAGCTAGTATATGTACAACATATATTTTATGTTTCTTGATTTCTTGCGCTCGATTTACGGTTTCCGGGTCCGTTAGGAATAGTGATCGACTTTGTCCGTTAAGCGACGGTAAAAATTGGATTACGCAGGGACTCAATTATTCACATCAAACGCATTCGGATACCGCCTATGTGGCGCAGTGGTAGATCGTCCCTCGAGAGCGGGAGGTCGTGGATTCGAATCCCAGCATAAGGTTTTTAAAACTTATATCAAGCGTTAAGTGCTTAGATTGTGGAGAAAACGGGAGTGTTTTACGTTGTAGTCAAGATTATTTTGCTTCTTTCGAGGCGGTCAATTCTTGTATTATATAGTGCTAAGAGAAAACCACAATAAAAACTTCTAGCAAGAGCGAATAAACTTTCTCTCCCCTGAATCTACATGCTTGAAATTTGAACTAGGCAATTATAACGCGCCCTGACCACTCGACAACCGATGTTCCTAATCAACTAGCTACCTGGTAATAACCAGAAGAACTAACAACACATCACAACAAAAGCGATGATTCATATGCATTTCCACATTGCTTCAGACTGTATCGGTGGCTAAGTGGTACAGCTTCCGCCTCGAGAGTGGGAGGTAGTTGGTTCGAACCCCGTCAAAGTCATACTACACTCGTTAAAAATTGAGATCCTGGTTCCTCGCCTGCCGAATTAGATGGACAGAGTATCTACTGGTTCACCTGTTAATAATGTAACTAGGAAAGTGGTATGCTTGTCTGCGTTATATTCACTCGCTGAGCTGGCATCTTAACAAAAAGTCGCCCTGAATGCGCACTAGTATGATACTGACCATAACACACACACACACACACACACACACACACACACACACACACACACACACACACACACACACACACACACACACTTGTTCTTTAATCTTTAGAAAAGTATGTACTTGCTCTCCTTGCAAAAAGCAAAAAATTGCTGATGTGACGTTAATCATTAACAACTAACCGACCCACACCGGAATTATCTACTTACTTGCACATTTTCAAATCCCCCGTTTGTCCGTCACAAGTTACTGCACAACAATGTATTGTTTTGGTTTCACCCAGCTCAAGCTTTACATCTCCATATTCGCAGGATGTTGGTGCTAACCCTTTTAACAAAACAAAATTGTTAGCAGTGACTTTTTTTCATTATTACGATATTAGTTTTAAACATTTTTCCCAAACGCCAGCATTAATTTAAAAAATAATAAAATTTTAAGAATTGCAAGTATTTTTAAACAAACAAAAATTTTAAAAAAATCATTTTCCAGTATATTGGAATTTTCTGGTATTCTGACATTTAAAATTGCCAAGTGATAAGTGATAAGTTTATCAGCAGTCCCCAACAGTAGTCTAAAAAACGTAGTAAGACTTCCTATTGTAACCCCTCCACGGACCCATTAATTTTTCGTAATACAATGTAATAATAATAATAATAATAATAATAATAATATTATTATTATTATTATTATTATTATTATTATCATTTTAATTATTATTATTATTATTATTATTATTATTATTGTTGTTGTTGTTGTTGTTGTTGTTATAAGCGACATTTTAAACGGATTTAAATGTCGCTATTAATATTTTCAATATTATTATTCACAGAGGTGACTAAATTGACTTCAATTTAACATTTTAAAGGAATTTTCATTCCAAATTGAAATTTTTAGTTAAGGTTACAGATCGGAGTCCTTCCAATCGATTATTGTCAATTTCCTTAATTGTTTTTTTTTTTTTACATTTGTGTTCTCTTGTTAAATCATAGGGGCTTCATAAATAACATTGGCAATGGTTAAAATTTGTTATTTATAAGTAAAATTTAAATCGTTTTTCAATAATCTAAATTCATGAAAATATCTAACAAAAATACCTGTTTATTTTTGATATGCCATATGTGCACATTCATTCCTCATCAGTGACAACAGGGGCCGAAAATGTTGAAAGTTAAAAAAAGATAATCCAAACATTTGCAGATTAATGAATCCAAAATTTCAAAATTATATGAATTCAAATCTAGCTAAGGTATGCTGTGCATCTTAAATAAATTTCAAAAATTTAGACGGCTGAAAATTTTGCAACATGGTACATTTTCTGACAGCACAAAGTACTGATTTTCGGCATATCTGGCATAACATTTGTCTGAACTGATAATAAATGCGTGTTTCACGTAACAATTTAATCACGCCAGCCTTCGCTTTATTTAGTACAAACCCCTTATGATAAAATAAACTTGACTCGCTTTATAATTTAATAATTTGCCACTAGAATGGAACAAATGGTTTGGAGTATTGTCGCCTCAGTCAAGATTCTTTCACCTATATTTAGACAGTTAGTCCTGAGATGGGGAGGAATCCCGGAATGCCTGAAGAAAACCACAGGCCTTTGACAAGCGAACAGTTAAATTTTGTTACATTAGGATCTGTCCGAGCTGAATTGTATCCTAGGTGGTGAAAGTAGCTGGGATCCGTAAGCACGCACTTTACACAACTCTGGCTCCGAGGTCCCTAGACTAGGAACGACCCTTAACTGATACTAATGAATCAATGATGAGAGAGAGAGAGAGAGAGAGAGAGAGAGAGAGAGAGAGAGAGAGAGAGAGAGAGAGAGAGAGAGAGAGAGTAATTAAATAAGAATACGGTTATCATTACCATCTTCATTGTTATATTCAATGGTGTAACATCCATAGGTTATTTCAAGAAACAAAGCTGTCAAACAAGCGAACAAAATCACCGACTTTATCATTCTTCTTTGGTTTGTTTTGCACCAATCTTAGTTTCTACAAACTATATTATAAAGTTGTTTTTTTTTTGTGACTGAACAAAATTTGTTCTTTACTACTGTAGTAAATTCAATCGAGAACTAAATACAACAAGAGAGAGAGAGAGAGAGAGAGAGAGAGAGAGAGAGAGAGAGAGAGAGAGAGAGAGCCTCCAAACTGAGTCAGAACATTCGAAAATGCAGAATTGTTTCGTATTTGCAATAAATTTAGAATAAAAGTAATAAGAAAAATTACTTGCATATGTATGTACATCCTTTGACGGATGTTTCCTTAGTATTGAATTTCATTAAGGACTTCATCAAAATTGTTTTTATTGATTTTTCTTTTTTCACATCATTTTTATCATTATTAAATAAAACACTTATTTTACAGTTTCAAAATCCTATCATCAGAACGGCAAATGAATGCAAAGAATACCATAACTCATTAATTTTAAAGATGTACACTTACCTTTAATATTTTGAAGGGCTTTCAAGAGGTCCAAAGCGCCGACTTTCTATTCACAGAACCATTCACGCTAGGTTCGAACCCCACTCGAGCAGATCCTTGTGTGAGCACTCTGGTGTACTCCACCATCGACTGCTTTGATAAAGAGTGAAAGAATCTTGATTGTGGCGTACAACACCATTAACCAGTATACTTAGATTCGAATAATTTTAACTTTCTAACACTCTTTTGCACCTACCTGTATCTCCAGGTGTTTCTGAAGACCTTGTAAGGTGATTTCTTTTTTATTCCGAAATATTGATGACAAATCCAATATACGTCTTTTGATGTTGGATTAGGGCGTGTACCGAGAGAAAAAAAAAATCTTTTTACATTTTAAACAGTTTTAGAGCCAAAATTATTTTGATTAGGTAAATAAACATGTACTGTTTATTTAATAAGCAAGATTGAAAAGAGGTTTGGCGATAATGAGTATGCTTGTTGCATATATCAACATTTGTTGTTTATTTCACAATTGTTGTTTTTTACATACATATTTACATATATATAACCTATATTGCACTTGTATATACTTATTTTTTAATCTTGATTTTATTGCCTTTTTATTGTACGTAACTTAATAATTTTAACAACTGTTATTGTGTGATCCGAGTCAACCTTTAAGCTGATTGTACTTGTACATGTATAATGAAATAATTAAGATGGTTGGAAATATCGAAAAGTTGGATGATACAACTATATAGCAACATTGTTTCATAGAGTCAGTATCCACAGAAAGTGACGAAAACTTGTTTGGTTATCTCGCTTGTTTGTTGTTGTCTAATTGGCCGCTTTGACTAGTCGTTGTAGGGATTTATTCTCTGTTGGTTGTAGGGATTTATTCTCTGTTGGTTGTAGAGAGTGGTAATCTGTTGGTTGTAGGGATTTATTTTCTGTTGGTTGTAGGGATTTATTTTCTGTTGGTTGTAGGGAGTGGTAATCTGTTGGTTGTAGGGACTGAAAATCTGGTGGTTGTAGGGAGTTGTAATCTGTTGGTTGAAGGGAATGGTAATCTGTTGGTTGTAGGGAGTGGTAATCTGTTGGTTGTAGGGATTTATTTTCTGTTGGTTGTAGAGAGTGGTAATCTGTTGGTCGTAAGGATTTATTTTCTGTTGGTTGTAGGGAGTGGTAATCTGTTGGTTGTAGGGATTTATTTTCTGTTGGTTGTAGGGAGTGGTAATCTGTTGGTCGTAGGGATTTATTTTCTGTTGGTTGTAGGGAGTGGTATTCTGTTGGTTGTAGGGAAGGTTAATTTGTTGGTTGTAGGGAGTGGTAATCTGTTGGTTGTGGGGATTTGTTTCCTGTTGGTTGTAAGGATTTATTTTCTGTTGGTTGCTGGAAGTTGTAATCTGGTGGTTGTAAGGATTTATTTTCTGTTGGTGGTAGGGAGTGTTAATCTGTTGGTTGTAGAAAGTTGTAATCTGGTGGTTGTAGGGATTTATTTTCTGTTGGTTGTAGAGAGTGGTAATCTGTTGGTTTTAGGGATTTGTTTCCTGTTGGTTGTAAGGATTTATTTTCTGTTGGTTGCTGGAAGTTGTAATCTGGTGGTTGTAAGGATTTATTTTCTGTTGGTTGTAGGGAGTGTTAATCTGTTGGTTGTAGAAAGTTGTAATCTGGTGGTTGTAGGGATTTATTTTCTGTTGGTTGTAGGGAGTGGTAATCTGTTGGTTGTGGGGATTTATTTTCTTTTAGTTGTTGGGAGTGACAATCTGTGTGTTGTAGGGATTTAGTTTCTGTTGGTTGTAGGGAGTTGTAATCTGTGTGCTGTAGGGATTTATTTTCTGTTGGTTGTATGGAGTGGTTATCTGTTGGTTGTAGGGAGTTGTAATCTGGTGGTTGTAGGGATTTATTTTCTGTTGGTTGTAGAGAGTGGTAATCTGTTGGTTGTAGGAGTGGTAATCTGTTGGTTGTAGGGATTTATTTTCTGTTGGTTGTAGGGATTTATTTTCTTTTGGTTGTAGGGATTTATTCTCTGTTGGTTGTAGGGATTTATTCTCTGTTGGTTGTAGAGAGTGGTAATCTGTTGGTTGTAGGGATTTATTTTCTGTTGGTTGTAGGGAGTGGTATTCTAATTTATTTTCTGTTGGTTGTAGGGAGTGGTAATATGGTGGTTGTAGAGATTTATTTTCTGTTGGTTGTAGGAAGTTATAATCTGTTGGTTGTAGGGAGTGAAAATCTGGTGGTTGTAGGGAGTTGTAATCTGTTGGTTGAAGGGATTTATTTTCTGTTGGTTGTAGTGAGTGTTAATCTGCTGGTTGTAGGGATTTATTTTCTGTTGGTTGTAGGGAGTTGTAATCTGTTGGTTGTAGGGATTTATTTTCTGTTGGTTGTAGAGAGTGGTAATCTGTTGGTTGTAGAGAGTGGTAATCTGTTGGTTGTAGGGATTTATTTCTGTTGGTTGTAGGGATTTATTTTCTGTTGGTTGTAGGGATTTATTCTCTGTTGGTTGTAGGGATTTATTTTCTGTTGGTTGTAGGGAGTTGTAATCTGTTGGTTGTAGAGAGTGGTAATCTGTTGGTTGTAGGGATTTATTTTCTGTTGGTTGTAGGGATTTATTTTCTGTTGGTTGTAGAGAGTGGTAATCTGTTGGTTGTAGGGAGAGGTAATCTGTTGGTTGTAGGGATTTATTTTCTGTTGGTTGTAGGGAGTGGTAATCTGTTGGTTGTAGGGATTTATTTTCTGTTCGTTGTAGGGAGTGGAAATCTGTTGGCTGTAGGGATTTATTTTCTGTTGGTTGTAGGGAGTGGTAATCTGTTGGTTGCTGGAAGTTGTAATCTGTTGGTTGCAGGGATTTATTTTCTGTTGGTTGTAGGAAATGGTAATCTGTTGGTTGTAGGGATTTATTTTCTGTTGGTTGTAGGGATTTATTTTCTGTTGGTTGTAGGGATTTATTTTCTGTTGGTTGTAAGGAGTGGTAATCTGTTGGTTGTAGGGATTTATTTTCTGTTGGTTGTAGGGAGTTGTAATCTGTTGGTTGTAGGGATTTATTTTCTGTTGGTTGTAGAGAGTGGTAATCTGTTGGTTGTAGGAGTGGTAATCTGTTGGTTGTAGGGATTTATTTTCTGTTGGTTGTAGGGATTTATTTTCTGTTGGTTGTAGGGATTTATTTTCTGTTGGTTGTAGGGATTTATTTTCTGTTGGTTTTAGAGAGTGGTAATCTGTTTGTTGTAGGGATTTTTTTTCTGTTGGTTGTAGGGATTTATTTTCTGTTGGTTGTAGAGAGTGGTAATCTGTTGGTTGTAGGAAGTGGTAATCTGTTGGTTGTAGGGATTTATTTTCTGTTGGTTGTAGGGAGTGGTAATCTGTTGGTTGTAGGGATTTATTTTCTGTTGGTTGTAGAGAGTGGTAATCTGTTGGTTGTAGGGATTTATTTTCTGTTGGTTGTAGGGATTTATTTTCTGTTGGTTGTAGGGATTTATATTCTGTTGGTTATAGGGAGTGGTAATCTGTTGGTTGTAGGGATTTATTTTCTGTTGGTTGTAGGGATTTATTTTCTGTTGGTTGTAGAGAGTGGTAATCTGTTGGTTGTAGGGAGTGGTAATCTGTTGGTTGTAGAGATTTATTTTCTGTTGGTTCTAGGGATTTATTTTCTGTTGGTTGTAGGGATTTATTCTCTGTTGGTTGTAGAGAGTGGTAATCTGTTGGTTGTAGGGATTTATTTTCTGTTGGTTGTAGGGAGTGGTAATCTGTTGGTTGTAGGGAGTGGTAATCTGTTGGTTGTAGGGATTTATTTTCTGTTGGTTGTAGGGAGTGGTAATCTGTTGGTTGTAGGGAGTTGTAATCTGGTGGTTGTAGGGATTTATTTTCTGTTGGTTGTAGGGAGTGTTAATCTGCTGGTTGTAGGGATTTATTTTCTGTTGGTTGTAGGGAGTTGTAATCTGTTGGTTGTAGGGATTTATTTTCTGTTGGTTGTAGACAGTGGTAATCTGTTGGTTGTAGGAGTGGTAATCTGTTGGTTGTAGGGATTTATTTTCTGTTGGTTGTAGGGATTTATTTTCTGTTGGTTGTAGGGATTTATTCTCTGTTGGTTGTAGGGATTTATTCTCTGTTGGTTGTAGAGAGTGGTAATCTGTTGGTTGTAGGGATTTATTTTCTGTTGGTTGTAGGGATTTATTTTCTGTTGGTTGTAGAGAGTGGAAATCTGTTGGTTGTAGGGAGTGGTAATCTGTTGGTTGTAGGGATTTATTTTTTGTTGGTTGTAGGGAGTGGTAATCTGTTGGTTGTAGGGAGTTAAAATCTGGTGGTTGTAGGGAGTTGTAATCTGTTGGTTAAAGGGATTTATTTTCTGTTGGTTGTAGTGAGTGTTAATCTGCTGGTTGTAGGGATTTATTTTCTGTTGTTTGTAGGGAGTTGTAATCTGTTGGTTGTAGGGATTTATTTTCTGTTGGTTGTAGGGATTTATTTTTTGTTGGTTGTAGGGATTTATTTTTTGATGGTTGTAGGGATTAATATTCTGTTGGTTATAGGGAGTGGTTATCTGTTGGTTGTATGGATTTTTTCTGTTGGTTGTAGAGAGTGGTAATCTGTTGGTTGTAGAGATTTATTTTCTGTTGGTTGTAGGGATTTGTTATCTGTTGGTTGTAGGGAGTGGTAATCTGTTGGTTGTAGGGAGTGGTAATCTGTTGGTTGTAGGGATTTATTTTCTGTTGGTTGTAGGGATTTATTTTCTGTTGGTTGTAGAAATTTATTTTCTGTTGGTTGTAGGGATCTATATTCTGTTGGTTATAGGGAGTGGTAATCTGTTGGTGAAGGGAGTGGTAATCTGTTGGTTGTAGGGATTTATTTTCTGGTGGTTGTAGGGACTGGTAATCTGTTGGTTGTGGGGATTTATTTTCTGTTGGTTGTAGGAGTTTTTTTAAACCTTTAGACAGTCTAGAAATTACAGTCCTATAACTTTCATTTCAGTGCAGAGCGAAACGGAATAACTTTTTGAAATTTGAAACATTATCGCTATCGTTTACTACATGTATGTGTAGTCACTAGAACAGCCAAAAAATGATGTCATATGTATATTTTTCGGAAAAGTAAGCAGTTCAAGTTTATTGGTTGTAGAGGGTTTTAGTCCTATTGTCATATGCAGAGTTTTGAATATTTCTTTTTGTAAAAATTTAAAATTTTGCACATGAAACTTTGCTACTGGACATAGTGACTAAAACATCAGATTTGCCCTTATCTGTTACGTTTTTCTTCCCCGATTGACGTCATCGTGTCAAAATAACTCGTACATTTGTCGTTAAATTGAAAACTTGCGCCTGAAAATATTCGTGATATATTTTTATGTCTTTATCGATGGTTCTTTTGTCTTAATAAATAATACGTCAAGACATTTAAACAGCTCCCTTTTCAGGCAGTGGAATTTTGAATTTTCATGAATTGATGGGTTGTTTAATGTCTATAATATCCGTGAAATGATTTCAATGATTTTTATGCAAGTGCAAGAATGGAGCATTTTTTTCTTGGGATGTATAAAATTTGATTGTTCAACAAGGCCAATAAATAAATAAATACATTTGTAAATAAATAAATAAATAAATAAATAAATAAATAAATAAATAAATAAATAAATAAATAAATGACTGAATGAATGAATGAATGAATGAATAAACAAATAAATAAATAAATAAATAAATAAATAAATAACAGATCAGATACCTTCAATTCAAAATATCAGTTTTAAAATAGATTTGAACATACGTGTATTTTCAACATACGGAGCACATTTTTCTACGTCATCGGTAAATGCCTTTATTCATTCAAGGATATATTGCTCAAAGTAAGATAGTATCCAGTACGTTACAAAAATTGGAAAATTCAATCCAATGAAAAATGAATACCGAAATATAAAATAATTAAAGTTGAAGATATAACCCAATGTTGTTAACTTATGTTGAGAAATAAATATCCAAGAAAAAACATGTTGTCTGTTGTGTGTAAAAGAAAACCAGGAGTTTTTTCCATTTATTTCTATACCTTTGTTATTTTTATACCATTCGTGGTATCGGTGTTTTTATTTGCATTTACTATAAACAAGCACCTGTTTCAGATTTTTCAGTTATAACAGTTTTTTTAATATCTGATATTTAGATATAAAAATAAAACAAAACAAAAATGCCATTAATTTTTATGAGAATAATTAAAATATCACCAAAATAGTTAAATGTAAAAATTATCAACATTAAATTCTTGAAATTTACCACATCAAAGGAAAGATTTAATATAAAAATGTTATCAGACATTTTTTTACGATAATTTGACAATCAGACACTTATATTAACATATGACAGTCCTAAATGACACATTTCACTCACCAGGACAATAAAACCATTTTATCTCGTTTGTAGTTCCGGTTTTTAAATTAAGTGACAATTGCCGTTACATCATAACAAAGTTAATTATATAATGTTAACTTCTGAATTGATAAAAGTATTGTCTGTGAACGAGAAAAGTGGAATGGTGTTTAACACCCATGTCGGAATTATTTCAATTATATCGGGGTGGTCAGTTATGGGATGGTGAAGAAAACCGAAATACAGTTGAATCTGCCTTAAAGGCCACCTCTCTATAAAGGGCAACTGCTTATAAAGGCCAATAAAATGCTATCCCATTTGCTCTTTATTCTTATTAATTGAACTTGTATATAAAGGCCACTTTTATAGATTCCCATGGGTGGCCTTGATAGACAGGTTAGACTGTATCCGGAATTACAAACGGATCTTCGGAAAGCGAAATTATAAACTTGCTTTCACTAGTATCTGTTCGAGCCGGATTCGAACCTAGACAGTGAGAAACACTTGTTGTAAGCGCGCTTTAGATAGGAGTAAAGCCGTGAAGCATAGTCTTGATAGTTACTTTCATGAATCTTGGTCTGTTGTTAATTCCGTGTTTCTGTTGTTGCTGAAGAGGATGTGTATTTGACTGTGTTGGGAAGTAGCGCTTGTTGACACGTTACATAACGCTGCCGGTGTAATGAAGTATTCTACTGATCAAAATTCCACGATCCGGTTCAGTTTTCAACGGGGTAGGGTCGTAATTCAACACAGCTGGCCTCAATTTTCAACGTTTAAAAATGAGCCCCCGGGTCACTTTTCAACCGGGTCAAAATACTTCATTACGCCAGCTTTGTGAACACTTCTTTGTAATCGGAATCGGTTCTACTCTTCAGTTTTCTTAAACTGAAGCCTTCAGTGAAGGCTTAAATAAAACGTTACAAGAAACGCGGAATATTATTGGTCATTTACGAACAGATTGCAGCTTGACATTCCAAACATCAGAATGACGTAGCAAGTCGTATCTATCCATTATTATGGTTAATACTAGAGTTGCTGCTATAAATAAGCCTCAGAAGGCGTGATTAGAAACAAGTGCATCACGATTTTGTTACTGAGGCGTGTTCAAGTTGCTGGTTGCTTTCCACTGAGCTTGCAAAAGTTTTAACTAATCCTGTCATACAAATTCCTTCTAGAAAGAAACCATACCCTTGGACTGAAATATAAATTGAAATGCATGCTTGTTTCAGAATTTATTTAAGCTATTTCTTACAAACTTTGTCCGAGGGACGCCATCTTGAATCTAAGGCGAACAACCTTAAAATATTGATAGCGGTCGCACGCTTGCGCTCGCGCTTACAGTCATTCCTGAACGGCTTGAAGTCATTGCGCAAGCGTACATAGTGTATCTTGAACGGGCCTATGGTCTATGTGGTATGAACTCTCCATCGTGAAAAACCTATATAAGACTTTTTTTTTAAAAAAAATATTTGTATATTTCACGATGAAATTATCAAATATCTTGTAAATACCAAGAAAGGCAAAAACATATTTTCCGTGTAACAAAACATTTTAATATATATAAACTATTTACACATGTATTTACAATGATTTTTAACGACCGAGCATGGTGAGCATTTCACCGGGTTTTAACGAACAGTTTTTAGTATGATCGGATTTCATAACCACTTTGTCTTTACATCCGTCTTGTACCACTGTACATCTCTCTGGATATCCACTGATACGTAAATAATTACTGAAATAAAACAATAAGACAAAATAAGACTGTTATAAGGATTATATTTTTATAAGCATAAAAATGGAGAGTCAGGAAAAAAATGGTGGTTTTTATTAACCAATGAAAATAGCGAAGTTTATTTCCTAAAGAAAATTTGTGATTCTACAGTATGTGTTTGGCTTTTTTTTTTTTTTTTTTTTTTTTTTTTTTTTTTTTTTTTTTTTTTTGCTGTTTCTATCACTTACTTGTACTGTGTTTTGGTTTTGGTTGTGAATTGCGATTGCCAAGTAGATGATTTTGGTCTTTTGTTTTAACTAAATACTACTTAGTGGTTCTTGTTGAAAATTCCGCAATAATTGACGCCATTATGTCAAACGGCATGGAAGAGAAAGAATAAAAAATGAAACTGATAAAAATGTACTTGGTAACAGCCAACGAAACACGGAACAATTCACATTTACAGAAAAAAATAGAGGTACAGCCTTTAGAAGAATTCTGGGATAAATCTGGGATAAGTGTCAAGTGTCTCGTTTTAGTAGTGTTAAAATGCTGGTCTTAGTTTTCATTAATTTTACTTTGTTTTCTGTTAACAACTGTGTGTTAATTAATGTTTTTTTATCGTTTCGTCTCGTCTCGTCTCCTTTTTTGTCGCTATACAATACTGCTTATTCGGTTTTAACAGATGAATGAACTATTCACAAAATGTAAAAGAATTAGTGGATACCTGGTGGAGAATACTTACTCACAAAGCCCTAAAGAACCATCTTGACCACAATTATATGATGTACAATTTATTTCTCTCTTCTCTCCTAAATGGAATATGTATCCTTTATATTCGCAGTGGGTTGGCTCTAAAATATAACACATAAATAACATTTTTTTATTGGCCCAAAATGAAACTATAGAAATCATGATTGACGTGTTTGACGAAACCATCTTATGGATATATGATTTACGGCACTTTTCAAAGTGAGTATTCTTGAAAGTTCAAATTCTTTGAATGCTTTTACCATTAATTTATTTACAAAAAATTAATATTCATGTTATAAATGTATATCCGAAAAAAAGAATAAAACCCATATGGCGTTCTAGACGAGAAAAAAAAAAGAAAAAAAAAAAAAAAAAAAAAAAAAAAAAAAAAAAAAAAAAAAAAAAAAAAAAAAAAATATAGGCTTCAAATTATTCCTTTACTAGAATTTTTCTTAACTTAAATCTCTTTTGTTACTACCCCCATATAAATGAATGAATGAATAAATAAATAAATAAATAAATAAATAAATAAATAAATAAATAAATAAATAAATAAATAAATAAATGAATGAATGAATGAATGAATGAATAAATAAATAAATAAATAAATAAAATAACACTTATGTAATAAAATTAAAAAGATCTTCAAAATAACACAAAAATCTTTAAGATATTAAAAATTAACAAAATAATAACGATTCGAATTTTACCAAATTTAATTAAGAAAAATCTTGATTAGGATTCAACGATTGTTTAACTGTGGCCAGTGACTAACGGATGCATATGTCATTAGTCACGCGGAGGGGGTTAATCAGAACATTTTATATAACAATGTATAGTAATATATAATACAAAAATATAATTTAGTGAATGAACTCATTTTAGAGTTTAACCTAAATCAAGATAACACATTACATTTTATACATATATTTGAAACAAGGTCAAAATCTACTGACGTGGCGTACAGTTTCAGGGGATTTTTCATAATCTCAAATTAGATACCGTTTTTGTAAAAAAAAATTAATTAATTAATTAATTAATAATAATAATAGTAATAATAATAATAAGACATTTATGTTACATTAACATTGACATCAAAAGTGCATGTACGTATGTATAAATGTCAATGGTACTTATTTATTTTTGTGAATGTTTTACAGACATTTTTCTGACATTTCATAATAATTTTAAAAGCATTTGTAGATATATTTCTTGAATACCACATACTGTAAATTTATTTTTACAGAAAAGAATTTTTAACAAAAATTATTTTATTAATTTTAAACATTTTCATAAAAATCCTGTGATAATTTTTTTTTTCGGAGAAATTGTGACAACATTTGACTTTTTAAACTTTTTTTGTCAAATCTGCTGGATAGATTTCATTACGTCATTTAGCGGTTTATTTTTACTAAGTAAATAACCATTTGATAAACTCCTTTTGGAAATACAATATTTTTTAATAAGAACCAATTTTTTCAATTTAATGAGCAAAGGTAAGTCTTATCAACTGCTGAAGATGAGTCTTGTGCTTTTTTCAAAAACAACAATGCTTAATAGTAAATAGCGTCACGTAACTTTATCAAGGTTTGACAAAATTTGTAAATTTTAGGGTAGTTTTTATCATACAAAAATAATAAGAGCACCAACACTGTCCTAAAACGTTAAAATTATTTTAAAATATTAGTGGACATTCATTTATGTAGAAATAACACGTGAAACGTGTACAAAACCAGCAGATGTGCAAATCATACAGTTTGACGTTAGAGATGATGTTATTCCGGAAAAAACGATAGCGTCTCTAATTTTTTTTCGGATAAACCGTATGACACTGTTTGGTCAATTAATGTTGTCAGAAAATGTACCTTGTGGCAAAATTTTCAGTCGTTTGAATTTAAAAAATATATATTTTTAAAACTAAGGTTTGTTCCCTCATTCAAAGCATTCCTTAGCTGATTTGGATTCATATAATTTTTTAACTTTGGATTCATTAATTTTCAAATGTTTGAATTATTGTTTTTATCTATCATATCAATTTTTTGGGCCCCTTGTGTCACTGATGAGGAATTAATTTCCGAAATGTGCATATATGACACAGCAAAATTAAACAGGTATTTTAAAAATATTTTAAAAGACTGTTAATGCAATTTAAGTTATAGCCGCTCAACACTTTTATTGCGGATATTTAATTTGGTTTTCCGAATATATACAACGTTTAATTTTTGTGGACAATTGTTAGCCTATAAGTGCTGTTCTATAGCAATCTCTCGGAATAAAGCGATTTTGACACCGGAAACCTCAGATAGGACGATTCAATATACTGCTCACACTAACGTCATGGATTCGTGTATGATATGTGAATAAAATCCAATTTTGATATGCTTCTGCATACGTCTATGAATGTTTTCTACCCTGTCTGACGTTTCCACATGATAATTAAAGTATATTTAAGAATATTGGATTGTTGTAATTATCAGTTATTAGAATAAAATTTTGATAAAATTGAATAAAAGCTAACAAGTTATTGAATTACCTGATGAAGTGGGAGGAAAAATGCTACACCAACCATGGATTTCTGGATATAACGCAGACAAAATAAAAATAAATAATGTAAACAGCGAGAACTTCATATCTTCTTGTGTTCAGTTAAAGTTGTCTGAAAGAAACAAATAAAGCTTGTATATTTCCACGTTAAAGGCGTCAATTTTAACGTAAAATTTGGCGTCTTTTTAACCCCGTCGTCAAACAGTCTATAAGACAACAACAACGACGACTACAACAACAAAAAAAAAAAAAAAAAAAAAAAAAAAAAAAAAAAAAAAAAATCACTACGTTGGTTTTCTCATGCATTGTAAGTAAAATATAGCAATGTTGGAACTGTCCCTACTACCTAAAATATATCACAACATGACGCATTAAAATATATTTATTTCATATCTAGAACTTTTATAAAATGTTTCCGGTAATATTTTTTAAAATAAATATTCTCGTTACACTTTTTATAATAGTGTAATTAAATTTCCTGTGGCTTGTTTTATTGCAAAAACATTTCATTTAAGTAGCAGCAACTTTGTGTCATAGCTGTTGTTTTTACTTAATTTAATTGTTTCAAAGTTGTTCTAATATATATTTTTTAAAATTCCTGTGGCTATTTCTACTGCAAAATATTTCATTTTACTGCAACTATTGCTTCAAAAATAGTTGTATGTCTTTAATTTCACCTGTTACAGGTGAAAATTTTATATCTTAAACAACAAGTGTCAACATTTTGCAATATTATCGGAATTGAGTGATAGCCTTTAACTTACCTTAGACTTAGGAGGATGGCAGGTTATAGAGTGACAATGAAACAAAGACTGTCCTTATATTACCCCTACAGATAATATTCTGATAATGTGTAGAAATTCCTGACGAAATTATCAATCTTTAAAAACATGTTTACTTCAAAGTATTGGAACGAACGTCACAACGAACGTAGATTAATGGACATTTACCGATGCTAGGTCGAAGAAAATTCCATAACATTGTTGATATTGGTTGGTACGAATGTCATAAAAAACATAAAATAACGGATATGGACCAGAGCCAACTCTAGAACTATGTTCATATTGCAACAAACGTCACAAAAACATATTAACGGATGTTGACCAGCGTTAGTCATAAAAAAATCAAAGTTCCGTTCATATTGCAACAAACGTCACAAAAACATATTAACGGATGTTGACCAGCGTTAGTCATAAAAAAATCAAAGCTCCGTTCATATTGCAGCAAACGTCACAAAAACTTATATTAACGGATGTTGGCCAGCGTTAGTCATAAAAAAAATCAAAGCTCCGTTGATATTGCAGCAAACGTCACAAAAACATATTAACGGTTATTATATGACTACTGAGTTTACTCAATTCTGATTGGCTAAGACCATGTTAAGCTACTCTGTACAAATCGTTATGTTCACCGCCCAATTTTGCGCGTGAGGGTAACATAACGGTCCAAATTGCTCTCCAGGTCCCTAAAAATAGAAGGCGGTGATTTCCCAGTGTCTAAAAAAAGAACTAATCAGAGCCATCGTAAGCTTTCGATAAGCCAATCAAAACTGGCCTACTTTAGTTACCATTTTGAAATTTCATTGTTAACTTTTTTTTTACTATGGTTTATTAAAGAAGCTGTTACAAATTGATTTAAAAGACACTTCTCTGTCATATAATAAAACAATTACTGACTTTTGATTTCGGTTAATACAAGGATATATCACCCCAAAAGAAATTTAATATTCACCTCGGCCTGCGGCCTCGGTGAATATTACTTTTCTTTTGGGGTGATAAATCCTTGTATTAACCTCATCAAAAGTCATTAATTGTATAATGTTGACCAGCGTTACTCATAAAAAAAATCAAAGCTCCGTTCATATTGCAGCAAACGTCACAAAAACTTATATTAACGTATGTTGGCCAGCGTTAGTCATAAAAAAAATCAAAGCTCCGTTCATATTGCAACAAAAGTCACAAAAAAACTTATATTAACGGATGTTGGCCAGCGTTAGTCATAAAAAAAATCAAAGCTCCGTTCATATTGCAACAAACGTCACAAAAACTTATATTAACGGATGTTGGCCAGCGTTAGTCATAAAAAAAAAATCAAAGCTCCGTTCATATTGCAACAAACGTCACAAAAACTTATATTAACGGATGTTGGCCAGCGTTACTCATAAAAAAATCAAAGCTCCGTTCATATTGCAGCAAACGTCACAAAAACTTATATTAACGGATGTTGGCCAGCGTTAGTCATAAAAAAAAATCAAAGCTCCGTTCATATTGCAACAAACGTCACAAAAACTTATATTAACGGATGTTGGCCAGCGTTAGTCATCAAAAAATCAAAGCTCCGTTCATATTGCAGCAAACGTCACAAAAACTTATATTAACGGATGTTGGCCAGCGTTAGTCATAAAAAAAATCAAAGCTCCGTTCATATTGCAACAAACGTCACAATAACTTATAATAACGGATGTTAGCAAGCGCTTAGTCATAAAAAAACTTCATAATATCATTCACATTGGAACGAACGTCAAGAAAACCATATATTTAAGCATATATTAGCCGTTGTTAACAAATATAAATTTACTGATACTGGCCAGTACTAAGTCAAAATAAACTCCAGCATCGTTCATATTGCGATGAACGTCAAAAAATAGAAAACTCCGCATTTATATATTTAATTGCAATTGGTTTTAATATTTAAATTCTCTTATTAAAATAATTATCCCAACATTTCCGTTTTGCAACTTTGACAAAACTGGCGGTAAAATTTACATATATAACATATATATAAGCACTAAAAAGTACACACGTAGCCTGATTAAAAATCTAAACACAACAAATCACATAGTGACCAAAGCTTACAAGTGAAAAAAAGTTCTGCGACACGAACATTAAAAGAAATTAAAATAAAATAAAATTAAATGAAAAAAATAGATAAATAAATAATTAAATTAATAAAAAAAATTCAACCTAAAATGTTTACGATACGTTAGTGAAAATCTAGACCTAGTTTTTTATTCTTTCCGTACTGAGTGCAACGAAATATTTAAAACTGAGAAATGAAATTGTTAAATATATTTTATGTACAAAAACATTTTGATAAGTTCAAAAGCAAAAATATGAAAAATGATAAATTTTTACTGTACGAGACTAATTGTTCCGGGAAGACAAGCTTTTAAGTTTTTCGTAAAAACGATTTGCTCTTTTAATGTAAATTTAAAATTGGCCCTTTAATGCTATAAATGAAAGCGATTTTATGTTTTTATTATATGCAGTAGACCCACGTTTTTTGGTTAATGGTTGCAATCTTGTTAAAAAATCTAGCCGATTTTTGCCTATTTCTTGAACCCGTTTTATCAAACATACAATTTATTTTCAGATAAGTTTTAAGAAATATATGAACTTACGATTGAGTTACAATAACCTTGATAACCTTTGTCTATATCTGCTTTTAAACATTTTAAAAGCACTTTGCAAACTTTGGCCTGTTTCTTGCTATCTTGGACATTTTCATCTAACTTGTGAAATCCGTTATTCGTTTCATTTAAACAATCGTAATAACTCCAATCTGGTTGAGCAGGAAGGATATAGAATGCGTAAAAACAAAACTTAATTTATAATTCAGTTAAAAAATAGGAACATTAAAGGATTTTTGTATTTATTAAGTGAACCTAATCTTTAGACAAAAGAGAAGGGATTGTTAAACTGCAGTATGTGGTCACCATTTTTGTCCCATCACCTGTCATTTGTGTAATTTTGACAGACATTAATGTTTGTCAGTTATAATTAACGGCGAAAACACAAAAGAGACGGTTAAATTTTTTAAACAGTTTTGGTATCTTAAATATTTATTATTAAATAGAAAATAATAAAATAATAAAAACTAAAATGAATTTATTTTTGTAGTTACATGTATTTTTTGTGAATGATTAACGGCGAAAACACAAAAGAAACGGTTAAATTATTTTAACAGCTTTGGTATCTTTAATGTTTAGAATTAAATAGAAAAATGATAAATTGTAAAAACTAAAATACTTCGATTTTTTGTAATTATTATTATTATTGTTGTTGTTGTTGTTGTTGTTGTGGTGTGTGTGTGTGTGTGTGTGTGTGTGTGTGTGTGTGTGTGTGTGAATTATAGTTTTTTACGAAACAAAACTTTAATAAAATTTTTTTTTTGTAGATAATACCAGGTAATGAATTTAACATACATGCTTAAAACAATACCTATTTTATAGCACTGTTAATTCGACCACACGTGAGTATGACGTGCTCGATTTTAAGTTTAACGTCGCAGCTATTTTCAGGTATCCGCGAAGCAATACGCTAATCAGTGATTAATCTACAAAAAGTTCATGTAGTGCACGAGTTCATGCAAGTGTTTGTTGTCTGACTTCTGTACTGGAGTACTATACAGTAATCCGCAGCGTTAGAGATGAACGTTGTGGTTCCAGTTTATACTGCATGCATATTTCTTCTTAATTGAACTTTTTTGAACAAATACCAATATGTCATTTGGAAAGACTAGTCATGAAGTTATTTAAAATTATTATTTTTCAATTTTGATTAGTACTGAAGTTTTCAGTGTGAAAAAAAAAACCATTTTTGACCGTAACCCAAAAAGGCCATTCTAAAACAATCTTAAAAGTCAATTCTTCAATAAAAACAAAATTCGGTCAATCTCCCGTCCATTGGTTTTTTGATTTCATAGAATTTTTATATTTGGCAGAAAAAAATTGACATTTAGAATATTCTCTTTATTTCATCACTTTTATTTTTGCAGTTGAGCTATTGCGACCCATCTTCGTCCGCCGAAACTTTTCACATTTTAAACTTCTCCAAAACCACTGGGCCAAATTGAATGAAACTTGGAAACCATCATGCCTGGCTGAAGGCCTTTCAGCTTTGCACAAATGAAGGAGTTTTGTCCACTTGGGGCCCCATAAGAGGAGAAATAGCGAATCTTTGAATGTACGAGATTTACCCTAGTTATTTCATTTATGTTGTTACATCAACTAGTCTTAGATTTGCACAAAGGGTAGCCATGACGCTCAAAGTGGGGAAATGGCAAGGTACGTATAGGGAGTATTGCTTGAAAAAGTATATTTGTCATTAAATCTGAAAAAATATTTACTTTTTGTTTAGGAATGTAAATGAGAATATTTTAGTGATTGATATGACGATCATTTTGATGTATGAATCAAGTTCATAGGTTTAAAGGTCAAGGTCAAAACCTGAAATAGTTAATTATCTTGAAACTATAAACTTTTTATATAGGCATGAATATTAGAACATTGTGGGATATGACGATCATACGAACGTCACAAAAACAAAACATGGAATAACGGATACGGACCTGTGCTAAATGGTCAATCATCTGAAAATTATTTATTGCACTTTAGTCACTACATGCATTTTAGCTATTTTATAAATGAACTGTGACTAGATATTTCATTTCCAAAGTAGGGAAAACTTGTATGTATCCTCAGGTGGGCGTTAAGGCCAGCGTCGATCCAAGCAATCTGCCACATCAATATCATGTCAAAATGAGAGAATTGTAATAAAACACAATTACATAGGTTAATCATTTAACTGTTAGAACGAGTTAATAAGGTTTCACATTTCTTTTAGAAACACCAAACACTTAAAAATAATTTCCATGGTAAACATATGCTAGGTCTTCATTGTGTTTACCATAAAATATTAAAGTATTGCCTTTGATATATCCTGCAAAAGTCTTTGGCAACAGATTTTCAAATATTTGACAAGAACCTTCAAGAATTGAGAAAATCTTTTCTCCGTGATTTATCAAGAATTTAGAAATGTCCTTAACATTTTTTTTCTAATATTTTTAAGATTTATCAAAAACAGAGGAAAATCCTTGGCAAAGATATTTCGTTGTTTGTAAGATGTAAAAAGAATTTAGAATAAAAAGCCTTGGCAAAAGATCTTTCAAATATTTAGATAAGATGCAACAAGAATTAAGAAAATCTTTGGCAAAAGATTAGCTTAGATATTTTGAGGCACTTGAGTAGTAGATCTCCAAGTTTCATGCAAACACTATTGTAGTGCCCTCTTATAAAAATACCTCAATGTTTTATATGTATAAACCGTTAGTTTATTGACCATTTAAGGTTAAACAAAAGCACTGATCCCAAAATCACTGACCGGTCAGTCAGAAATTGCAGTTTTATGAGTACCGGTATTACTGTGTATATATATATATGTATTTCAATCTGATAAACCTGTGTTTTATATAATTCTGGCTCCAGTTTCACAATCAATCCTTAACTAAGATTTTCCTTTACATAAATCTGGCAAATTTGAAATCCTAATTATTTTATCAATTGTTCAAATATACAGAGATTTAAGGTGTCATTTTGGAGATCACTTCAGTCTTATAATATCCATTTTAGTTTTGTTAAAAATGTTTATTTATACATTTAAAAGAGATTGCTGAAATCTACCAAATTTAAGTTAAGGAAAATCTTAGTGAAGGAATGATTGTGAAACTGGAGCCTGTTGTCATAGAGTGTTTTAGTACAGCTGACATATCATGTAGTTATTTGGAGTTTTAAAGTTTAAATATATTTCTAATATAGAGACATGTACTGTATATTTATAGTAAATGCACATACATGTTATCCCTAAACATTTAAAGCAATTCTATTGACTTCTCCTTTCGGTCGATGGACAAATCAGGAATTAACATGTTATCTCATGTTTCTCATGTAGTTTAAGTGCAGGGAAAATCAGCTTTAATGCCTTACTCACTGACACAACAGCAGTGTAGGTAAAGATGAAAAACACATTGAAAATTGCCAAGCAACAATGCACTTTGGGCACAATACTCCTGACTCTTAAGCCAGTGACAATACTACTACGCTATGCCTGGAAAGCGAGGTGTTAGCCATTCAAAGATGCCTTGGACAAAAGAGATAACAGAGAGGGATTGTGGAGTGGAAGCTCTCGAATTCCAACCCCCTGGTCGGGAGAAATGGGATAAATCTGCCATGCGTTCAGCTAGCCAGTCATCTGGAAGGGAGCCTACTAGTGTAGACAATGTTTCTGAACCTGCACGCTAATCAAAAGAAACCGATGATGAGGATGATGATGATGATGTCTGTTATAGAAGAAATAAGGCAACATTGTTTTACTTTTAATAACATTTATTGGATTCTGACAAGATATCATTCATACACCTATATCCTCAACATAACTAAATAACTGAAGTATACATCACCACAGAATGCACAGATAATATTATAAATAATATATTCTATATCAACAAAAAAGCCAAATACATATCTGCCCTGAGTAATATATATATACTGATAAAAAGCTGTGATGTCAAAATTTCTATCTGCGAAAAAAAAAACGGTTATGCGAACAAATTATATAATATCTTTGCATGAGGGAAGACAGTGAAAATGTTTCCAACACCTTTACTTTTGTGATGTCAAAATTCTATCTGCCAAAGAGAGAGAGAGAGAGAGAGAGAGAGAGAGAGAGAGAGAGAGAGAGAGAGAGAGAGAGAGAGAATGGGAATAAATTAATAGTGATAATATCTTTTTGTATGAGGAAAGACAGTGAAAATGTTTCCAACATCTTTACTTTTCCATAATTTTTCTTAAAAGTTTTACAATACCAGTGCCCCCCCCCCCCCCCCTTTTAAATTTAATTACAGTCCAAACATTTTTCAATTTGATTCTTAAGAAACCTATACACCAATACTACAAGCAATAAAACATAGTGATAGAAATCTATTTCGAACTTTTTAAAGAAAGAATTGGGTATGGACTGGTATGTTTGTGTTTCATTATTACATTTGTTGGCTAAAAATTGCATAAGACAACAAAATGACTAAGTGTTTATATTCTTAAATAACTTATGATATAACTTATGATAACAACATTTCTTTCAATAACAAAAAAAAAAAAAAAAAAAAAAAATTGATTTGGTATGTGTCCAGAATATGAAGTAATAATATGTCTTGATTTATGGATTTTTTTATTTAAACAAATTTTTTTTGTTGTGTTAAAGTCCTCAAATAGACACTTTGAAAAATCACTTTAAAAAAATTATTAAAAATAACATTACTTACAAATGAAGAATTTTTATGCAAACAAAATTGTTTTTTGGTGTGTCATATCCTTTATGTGCTCTACAGATACTTTCAACTTTATGAAGACCATACAAATTAACATTAAGCAACCCTTTCAACAAGCCACATGATTCAAGTTTTGACTATTTTAACCCTATTGCCAATGTTTTTCCATAATATCAAATTTGCTTTGACTTTGTCTTCCACTTTCAATCTATCAGAACCCATTGCACCTTTCAAAATGAAATTATGCAGGAAATAATTTCAAAAACATTCATCCTATTGTATCCAAAGAAATATTTTTAGATTTTAACCAATAACTAGGGTTCATATTGTATCAAGAGAAATATTTTCAGAAGATTTCAACCAATCACTGGGGTTCCTATTGTATCCAGAGAAATATTTTCAGAATATTTCAACCAATCACTTGGGTTCCTATTGTATCCAGAAAGATATTTTCAGACGATTTCAACCAATCACTGGGGTTCCTATTGTATCCAGAGAAATATTTTCAGAAGATTTCAACCAATCAATGGGGTTACCATTATATCCAGAAAAATATTTTCAGAAGAACCAAACTGAAATTCTTATTGTACCATGTGATACCTCATAGTATTACTACAGAACTTTTATTTCCATTGGATATTGAATCACTGAATTTGATTTTTTCCATTAAAAAGTATATTTCTAGGAATATGCAAAAAATCTTATAAAGCCATTACAAAAGACAGTTTACCCAGTACAAATGTTAGCAAGTACCACCTGACAAAAAAGCTGATATCCAATGTTCAAACATTGCTATAACAACTTACTAAACTTTAAAATATTATGCATAATAATTTTAGGAAGATCCTTGCCATTCCCCTACATTATGAACACAGTTTTACTCATCACCATTCTGAGGTTTTTACGAATTGAGATTCATTAAGATACCTATCTATAATGACAACCTCTGTATAAAGACCACCTATCTATCAACCTCAATGTTTAAAGGTCCTTTTGGCTTTTTACTACAACCAAGAAAACCTCTATGAAGACCACCTGTCTATAAAGTCCATATTGGTCTCAAGGGTGGTTTTACAGGAACAAAAAACGTTTAACAAAACCTGCTAAAACAGATTTGACTACTGATGTGGTCAATGAATTCAAAAACCTTTATATCATTAAGGTTTATAAAATATTTGAAATATTTTATAAAAAGAGTCATTCTTCTACAAACATTTAGAAAGGTTGAAATTGTGAACACTCAATGGTAATCTCAGAAGAATTTCATAAACAAATATGTATTCTACTGCATAAAAATCATAAATACGAACATACTTTGAAGATTCCTAGTTCCCTACAAGTACCTGAATATCAAATAAATACAATCAAACCTGTGTGAACCAAACACCAAAGGGGGGGGGGGGGGGGGGGGGGAGAAAAAAATTTGTTTTTTACATGACTGTTACAAAAGTAAACTGATATAGTGACAACAAACTTAAAATTGTCAAAATCTCTCACACAAGGATCTGCTCAAGTAGTACTGGACCTTAGGCAATGCGATCAATAATCCAATGCTTCAGGCCTTTGGATCAGAAACTCTTGTTCTAATAAAATATCTTAAACATTTAGTTCAGTTTAGACAGGTTTTAAGCTTTTTCAGTATTTGGTTTTCATAGGTTCCACTGTATTTAAATTGCTACTATAGAAACTTTTTCTAAAATTATGAGACAATTTTTACTTTATTGGTTTTCAGATAAAAATACTGGTGGACACAGTTCTCAGTGCACTCAAATAAATGGAATTCAAGATGGGA
The DNA here is from genome assembly GCA_029721355.1 of Tegillarca granosa. Lineage (NCBI taxonomy): Eukaryota > Metazoa > Mollusca > Bivalvia > Arcoida > Arcidae > Tegillarca > Tegillarca granosa. Next base: position 24,995,328 of record CM056608.1, read on the forward strand.
TCTTGGTGGAATACAGTAAAGTGCAAAAAACTACATGTAACATCTACACACGATCTACTGTGAATTAGGGTATAATATTTGGCAAAAAAAAATTTAATAAATATACATTCTGCATTTCTTACCCTTCAAATAATTGCAGGTTATTTTTTCAATGAAATAGCAAAAACTGATTGGAAGCAAAAATTTAAATTCTAAAATATAATTTGCTGCATCCTTTGGTAATTACAACATAAATTAATAAAAAAAAATGAATTTTTATGGTCATGTTTAAAAGAAGGGAAAAACACCCATAGACATTTCATTGGTGAAGCATTATACATGTATTTTCATTGGTCAATTTATATAGAACTGTGATTTCTGATTTGAAATATGAGAAAACTATTTGATTGGTTAATTATGCAACAATGAAACCAATGAAAACAGCTGTTACAAATAGAGCTGACATGTCAGATGTTAAAAAAATAATATGCAAAAAGATCTTGATCTTGACAAATTGATACATTATTATTAAACATGAAATGCTAATAAACTGGATTAGCACAAAACAAAGTTTTAATATTTATTTTTACAAATATACAACAAAGATGCCTATTTCCAAACTCAACTTGATATTTTACAGCATATATATTGCATAATTTCTATGAAGCAGTACAAAATAAAACATCACAGAATCTTATGATGAAAAAAAAATAATAAAAAAATCCTCAATGCCAATGTCATGTTTTCAGACATTACTTTGGTTCAAATTATGGTTTAGAGTTACATTTTCAAGTTCAGATTTCCAGAATCCCTAATTTGTTTCATTTTTCACTTTTTTAAAATGCTTTTTCCTGAAAATTAATTTGCACATTTAACCAGTGCAGTATCTTAAGAGACATATAACCTCTGTCCCAAACATGGCATATGGTAACAACAATTACATTTGATAATTTTTTTTAAAAAATATGCCTACCATATACTAAATGCACACAATATATTTCAATTTTTTTTATTATACCTTAGACTGATGCCAGATAAATAAATAAGGCTACATGAAAATATATATATATAAAAAAAAAATAAAATTTGAACAAAATTTATGCACCAAAATAAAATTAAAAAAAAAAAAATTCAAGCACTAATCATTATTATAAAACTTCATTTTACACAAATAAACTTCTAGCCCTTTATGGCCATGGTGTATATACATGTAGTGGCAACTTCCCAATATTTATTTAAAGTACAGCAAAAATTAATTAAATCATCACTTTTGCTATTTTCTACATTAATTTGATGCAAAGCTACAAAACTTAAAAAAAAAGAGTTGTATGTTTATGAAGGAAAAGCTTAAATTCATAAATTTGGGATAAATCTTTAAAAATAATATTCCTGAGAAACTGTTATCATCTTTAATCAAAAATGTCAAGACAAACTGAATTTTGGTGGGTTTAAAACATTCCCAATTTTTACCTTTTTTTCCAAAACCTATCTAATTCATTTCACAGATGAAGATAATTACAAAATCCTTATGAAAAAAAGAAAAATAAACTCTATTTCAATAGAATATGTACCGGTATTCAAAAGTAAAGACCATATTATTGATATAGAAATTTTCTTAAAATAATGCATTGTTTACAAAGTTTAATTATTTTTTTACACAAATAAACCATGATATACATACTCTACCTAAATAGTACATGTTTCGGTATTCAAAAGTGAAGACCATATTACTGATATAGAAATTTCTTTAAATAATGCATTGTTTACAAGGTTTTAGTTTTCTTATAAACAATAAATAATATAAGTTTGCATATGTATTTTATGATAAAGATCATGATGGAATTCCTAAAAAAAAAAATTTTCAGTAAACTATTTATCAATACCATCCATTGATTACTGACAATATTGGTGTTACTTCATTAAAACACATTATCTACATTCAATATGATTGTCGCCGATAAAATAATCAGGCTTGGAACCCCAATTTTTAAGAGTCAAGAACCCATTTAGTCTTTCCAATTTCATAGAATATGATTAAATATTAAAACATATACAAACATGTGTTCCTTTACAAGCGACAGATTTCCCATGCCTTGTCAAATTGACTGCACAAATTTGTGGTTTCCAGGCTTTAGTGGGAACTGTGTCAAATCATGAAATGACATTACCAAAGAATTGATAATTTTTATAACAGATGGTATGTTTCCTAGCATCAAACTGCATGGAAAGATGTTTATATGCAGGTTACGCAGGTAAAAAATCCATGAAATGAAAAACAAGGCTTTAGTACCTTTTATTAAATTTGCTGTGTGTTTTCAATTGCAATTTTTATTCACTTTTTTTTCAACCTGGCTAGATTAATATCAATTGTTACCTAAGCATACTTGGCCAAAATACCTTTATTATAATCTCAATATTTGTTACTGGTGCTATAACAATTAAACACTAATTACAATAAATAATATTAAAATCAAAATGAATTTTTTATCCTGAGGATTGATATTTTAAATTTTCACAACCATTTATAATTTCTACAAACTGCTGAACCATTAATTTTTGTGGCGATTCAATTTCCTCTATTTTTGTCGAAACCCTAACCAACTAATTTCACAACAGGATAGTAAACACCGTAATTACAAAACTGAATGTAATGGAAACCACCAACTACAAATTTATCACGCAAAAAATTGTATTTTTCTTAAAACCATGAAAAAATGAACACCAGTATATCTACAGGTATTTTAAGACCAAGACCTGTTTGTTCAAAGCTTTGTTAACCTGACCAAGTAAAAATTCAAAATTGTTATTCAATGTGAAAATATGCATTAACCACGTAAAAATTCAGAATTGTTATTAAATTTGAAAATACGCATTATAGGCAGAGGTTTTACTTAAACACTTCTATTTCAAAATAGATAGTGTATTCATCACTTTTTTAATCAAATTCCGAAACATTTTCATTTATGAACTGGTTAAATTTACTGAACTACGAACAACCCGTTCCATTGCCAATAATAATGGTTAACTGTGAATACATTTAAATTTGTGGGCTTCAAATTCCGTGGTTTGAAGGAAAAATACCTTTTCGTGGTATCATAATTATGTGGTTTGAACTTTGTTGAAAAAACTTTGTTCTAAAAGTTGATCAATAAAGGTGACTTCATAGATGTTACTTGTGCGTATTGCATTAAACACTAATAGAATTTGGTTGAGTTACATGTCTCTGTCCCAGTTGTCCCTACCTTATATCATCAACAATTTCTTCTTTGGTTCGGTTGTGAGATGAACATAATATATTAAGATCACACGAGTATACATATATTTAAATTTTTTAAAAATTATTCACTGACATGTAAATTTATGGATCTGATGGTCTATGAAAACAAAGAAAATTGGATCACCATGAATATTAATGGTTTTGCAGTATTTTTTGATGATCAAAAGATTTTTTAACAATCTAAAAGATATATATATATATATATGTATAATAACTGAGAAATGTCTGAATTTTAGATCTTTGTCTCTTAATATATGAACGGCATATACATTTGTAAATCTGAAGTACAGGAAGCTAGATACAAAACACTAAAAATACTGAAACAACTGATAAAATGTAGACCTGTCTGGGACAAAAAATGAACATTAAAGGCAAGGCATTTTAAAAAACCATTAACATACACAGCTAGCAGATTTCTAAGACCATGTGCAATCATCACAGTCTAGAAGTTTGATCCAAGTTTCCTGGAGCTAATGTGCAAAAAAATACCATTGGTACTTAAATCTATATAAGTGTAGTTTATACAAAATATCTTTCTTAATTGAATTAAAAATAATGTGCAAATGTGTAAAAGTGTAAATATTTGGAAATTATGGAAAATAAAATATGGAAGAACTAGCACAAAAAATGTTAAAATTATTGAATCTGAGATAATAACATGAGAGAGATTCTGAAATGTTTATCATTTGAATTACTGCCGTATTGATGATAAATAGTCCAATGATATGTATGTTATTAATAACAAGAATTTCATGAATTTAAATGTCTTGCCTAGCATCTACAGTTATCACAGGGTTTGTTTGAGGATATGACTTTCTTCTGCCCCCCCCCCCCCCCCCCCAATACATACTTAGAAAATCATATCTAAAATTTTGGTAAAAAATTATTTTAAAAGAAATTGCTCAATATCACTGATTCCATCATTTTTAAGCTTTTTCAATCAAAAACTAAATTTCAGTAGAGGGTAATATAGAACTCTTTTCTAATTTAGAATTTCAAAAAAATTTAACATACAACATTTACAGTTTGACATGCCAACAATGACAAAAAAGACCACCAAGTCTGAAAAGTAAAACCCAAGTCTCAACTTATGATATCTATAGTAGCCAGACAAGACAATAAAGGACATTAACATGTTTTCAAATGTGAGGATGGTTAAAGATGCTTAAAAATTAAATAAATTTTACAAATTCAAAAAAAATATTTACAGACTCTTTGTATAAATGGATCAGATTGACCGATTTCATTAACATTCATTCGTATATTTCATTACATATGCCACATTTAGAATTCATATGTACAAAGAACATCCATTATGCACATAACAGACTCATGTTATAAGTAACTGAGAAATACCAAACATTATTCGAAATTTTTGGATTTTCTCTGAAAATTTTATGAAATTCACTGCTGTAAACACAATTACTTTGACTTGAGCACCTTCTTTATTATGAGACAAGTAGTGGATTCTTGTTACAAATACCAACAGTACAACCTGAACTGTCCTCAACACTCTTATACTGACTAACTGCTTATGATGCAAATATGTTTGGAAGTTAGAAAATACATGTATGATTTTATGCTAATAGCATATAAATATAGCCAAAGTAACTTATAACAGCTACAAAGTGTTGTAGTTTTTTAAGTCAAGGAATGTTTATACTTATACCATATCACTTATGAGCTATTTTTTTTTTTTTTCAAAACAGCAGAAAACTTGTGCTGTATTTTCATGGACCTTGGTTCCTTTCCTGTTGGGAAGAACTATTTAAAATTCTTTGTTACAAATTATAACATTTTTTACTAGTCTGTGACATGTCCAACATCAGAAAAAAGTGATTGAATTTTGAAATGTTTTATGAGAAAGAATAAGAAGACACTGGCAAATATAACTGTAGTTGTTAGTTCTTACTACCACATAGAAAAAGGTAAGAAAAAATTATGTGAAATACTGCATGGAATAAGGTAAAAAAAAATTTAAAATGTAAATGACAAAGAAATACTTCAACAGGATAGAGAGAAAAAAAATAAACAAATTAAACTGGTACTTATGTATGTATGTACCAGTGCTCTCTCTCTCTCTCTCTCTCTCTCACACACACACACACACACACACACACACACACACACACACACACACACAGATGGTCCATAATTATCATTTAACACATCCACATATGGTTAAGCCACATGTTTACAGAAGAAAACTTTATATGAATAAAACATAAAGGCACAACAAAGTTATAATATATTTAAATGCAACAAAAACACAATAACAAAGTCTTCATTTTTCTTTCTTTCTCTCATTTGACCGGAAGATATAAGAGGTGTACGAACCATAAATTAATTAATTAACTATGAACAACAAATTTACAAATATAATATTGCTTTTTTTTCTATTGTGCAACTGCTTGTTTTAAAATTTTAAAACATACAAGTAGTTCCATTTTTTTTCTAGTCGAATACCCCTCTGTTTTAAAAAAAAAAATCTTGCAATTTCAGTATCATATAATAAAACAAATTTTTACAGGAAAAAAACCAATATCAGACCAGGAATATTATGGGATCTCTTGTACATAAGTTGCTGGAAATATTCCTACTCTTCCCCGAAGTTCCCCTTGCCACCATCCATCAGGTTGTTTCTCGTATATACTGATGACATCACCTGAAATAAATAGACAATTTTTTTTCTTTCACATGTAAGTAAGCATTCTGTATTTTAAAATTTATCCAAAAATTTGTTTAAGGAACATTCTCTGAAGCTAAGTTAAGGAAAATCTTAGTTAAGGAATGATTGTGAAACTGGAGTCTGATCTTAATCTCTGTATGCTGTCATATATTTCAACAAGCAAAAATTATAACAATACACTTATTTGGACTAATCTTGTAAAAGGAAGCATTCTATGTGTTAAACACAATGAGTCTGCATTTTTCCAAACTCTACCAAGGTGTCTTTAGCAAAAAAAGTGTTTGGGATTTAGATTTCTAGTCTCATCTGAAAGATTCTTCTATTTAGTAAGCTTTCTGCTGCGTTCAAGTTGTAAGGAGATGAAGAAAAATCACAACTAAAAATTTCAAAGTTCCGGTAAGGATTTATATCCTACAATTACTTGATCTGGAAACTATTGACATACTAGGCTTAGTGCCCCCCTTCTCTCTATTCACACACACACACACACACACACACACACACACACACACACTTTAATGATGTTTTAATGACTCACCATTTTTTATGGATAGTTCATCATTATGCATTGCTGTATAGTCATACACGACTCGACATCTACCTAACATCTGGTTCTCATGGCAATCATTGCAATCATCAAAATCGTCAAATTCATCATCTGAAATTTTACAACAATCATACATTTAGACATTTGTAATTAAATGTTTTACTTACATATTTTATATTTAAATACTAAAAAATGCATACTAGTATTTGACCATATCTAACCCTTTAATGTTACAGCAAGGTGGAAAAAATCTTAAAATAGATTAAAATAATGTCACAGTGACCTTATTAACAAGAATGGAAACATACCAACTGGTGGACCAGGGATCAAATATACTGTCCCTAAAATTCTTAGTGCATATTAAGAAAAATATATAACAGATAATTAAAAAAGAAGGAAGGTTCTAAAAATGTGTGTTGGATCACAATATGGATTATAATGTGAACCAAACCACATACTATCTCTGGTTTGATTGGAAATGTTCCTCTGGTCGATCACTATGTAATGTTTAATGTAACTCGATACATTCCATTGTAACTGACTAGATGATCCCTAGCATTGTAAGTTAAGCAGTATTGTTATGTTTCTGAGACTTCTATGTAATAAACCGCAGACAAAACAGAGAGGCTTAACAAAGGATTGACATAATAGAAATAAAAAATAGATGTACCATATGGTTCAGGGTCATAGTTATCTGCTTGACTAGCAAGTGCACCAACAGTTACTGAAGTGACGTCATAACCAGATTTGCCCTCCAATGCTAAATTTAACGGTAATTTTAATGTACTAATTGGTATACCCTAAAATACAAAACAAGATAGTTATTGTTATCAATCTTATAAGCAAATTTTTCTTCAACACTAAATAAAATGGAATCATTGACTCAGAAAATTATTGTTGTAATAATTTTTATTTTTTCATGGCATGGGAACAATTATTTTTAAGATTGTAAGGTATAACATTTTATTTGAGAGCACACAAATGGTCAGGAAGCTAATATAATATGAAATGCTTTGCCGGAGGTAATGATGGGTTTAAACCTGGTGGGTTCCTACATAAAACTTCAAAATATGAGATATTTCTTCCTTGCCTGGCCTTTGGCTTTCAGATGACAAAGTATCAAATAGTTCACTTGATGTCAGAATAATGTAACTAGGGAAGTGGTTTACTTGTCTATGGCATACTGACTTGATGAGCTATCACTTTAACAGGAAGTCTCCCTGAGTATTTCCTAGTACATATATGATACACAATCACATATTCCATGAACACAAGGTAAATCGTTAGAGATAAATAAACTTGCTCTCAGCATGAATTACTACAAAACTGTTGAAGCAATGGTTAATGACATTACAACAACATGAACAACCAGTAAATTTGGTTTATAAATTTCAGAGCCAAAACTTCACCAAATATACGACAATATCCTCCAAAATACTTATTATTCAGTGTGATTAACATGGTCAGATTCTCTCTAATGTAAAAACTGAATGTAAGAAAAGGGGCATAACTCTGTATATATTTATATGAAATGTGTAAGCAGTAAAATAAAATGATATGTTACCTGTTTGTCACGGGTATGTTCTACATAAGGTGAAAACTTATGTGTCATTTTTGGTTGGCCTTCTAATTTGGCAAGAACGGAAGCCATTTTGAAGTGACTTGCTTCTAAAAAGTTCATTGTAAATGTTACCTATAAAATGAAGAGAAAAGAACAAAATATATTCACATAATACTAAAACAAATGTCCTAACTGAAGCATTCACTCTCCATTTCATATCTACAGTAATTCAAATGATAATTTTGCAAATACAATGGTGAATAAATGGGATCAAACTGAAAATTTTCACTACTTCAAACTTCTAGGCTCATGTCTAACCCATAAGAACATCATGTAACAACGATCAGATAGTTACCGTAATATTCAGTCATATAGTGTAAGTACACGTAAAATTCAATTCTACTTTGTTTCTACTTTTCTTCAGTTGTAAAAGTCATTGAATGCAATGATTTGTTATTTAATTTTTTTTTTCCAAATTAAATTGAATTATAAGAAATGAAATTATGTACTGTGTAAAATTTCCATTTTTCCCCCAAAACAAAATAAATAATTTCCATTTTTCCCCCCAAAACAAAATAAATATCTAAATTTTATTTTTATAAATACATACTTGTGCCAATCTTTGTCTAGCATCATCCTGTGCATCTTTGTCAGCAAAATTTGGTCTTTGTTCATAAACTTCTACTAATTTTTCTACCCCTACAATAATATAACATCATAATATGGTAAATTACTGTATAATAAAACACGAAAATTTCTGAGTTGGTTTTCAGTGGCATTCTTGACAAGACTTAAAAAGAAATACTGTAAAATTGTGAAATTTTCGTGTCAGTTAATTTTGGCGAGGATTGTGATTTCAAGATATTCGTGTACTTTTATTTTTGCATTGTTGAATGATGGACATTGCAAACGTTAGTTTTATTTTCGCAACTTGATACTCTCGCAATTTACGGCAACTTTGTTCACAAAAAAACGTTATTGTTTTACAAAAATTAGGTAATTTTCACATACACTTTTCAGTGAAGATACAGGCTTGAGTAGACGAGTAGTCTTAAGATCAAGCTAACAAATAACAGCACCTTTAACTCTCTAGATCAAACTCTGGACAGATTCTAGTGTGAGAAAATGTGTATGTTTACTTGCTTTTCTTTTGGCATTCTGGTTTCCTTAATTATCCCTCTCAATAAGTTAATACTGTATAAGTATTTATAATTCATATTTGGTGCTCCTGAGGGTCTCAAATATTTCGTGTGTAATAATATTGGCATTATCATCGTTTCCCCTTAGATAGGTGAGCTAAAATTAATGTTGAAGTGTATTAATATTGGCAGAAATTAATTTAACGCCAAAAGTGCCAATATAAATACACAGCCAAAATAAATATCTATACAGTGTAAGAATGTTGAACACAGTAAAACATCATTACTCAACTTCGCCCCACTCCTGAATCCAACCAGACCTATTATAGTAATTAATTTTGATAATTAATTCTTACTATACCTTCTTTACCCTTTTTTTCTCTTTCTATAGCTTGCCGTAAATATAATAAATAATTTTGTAAAGCACTTTTTCGTCTGTCTGATTTCATGGTAAATTGCATATCTTCTGCCTGTAATTAAATATGGAAAAATTAAAGCTAAATAAAATGTATATTGTCAATATCCATTATTATCAAATTTGTGCCACAATAAAACAAAGAAATGCAACTTTTCCAATTTAGCAGCCTAAAACCAAAACTGCAATTTTTAGAATGAATAACATTTCTTTTCTAGTTAATAAAATTTGGTATAAATCAAATCTAATCAAAATCTAATGGTGTTAATTATATTAATGCAGAATGTCAAATAACAAAGAACAAATCACAAAGATGTTGCAATTAACATGCAAAATGTCGACATTATTGTTTCGAGGCTTTATATTAGAATTAAAATGAAAAAAGAAAAAAAAAATCCAAATCAAATTAATGTATGTAAGATATTGAAATTCCACCATTAGGGTTGAAAATTTCGGTCAAACACTGCAAGCGCCAACCCTGATTAAAACATGTGACTCGAGACAGATTTTCCTATCCTCTATAGATAAAATCATAATGAATTGATATAAGCACTTACATAACTATCTAATAATATCTGTTCTGGCGTACTCTGACCACAAACTTTGTTTTGGACAATCGTCCGTAAATCTGACTGCAAATCTACTGATATCACAGCTTCATGTAATTTGTCAAATGTCTAAAAATAACAAAGTAAAAATAAGATGAGAAGTAGTGGAATGGAGTAATGGTGTTTTACCCCCACCCCCTCCTCCAAACAAATAGTCAAGATTCTTACACTTATATTATTGAGGTGGTAAGTTAATGAATGGTGGAGGAAAGGATAGTGTCCATAGAAATCCACCAGCCTTCAGAAAGGAAAATGACAAACTTTCTCACGCTAGGATCTGCCCAAGACGGTTTGGAACCGAGGTGTTTGAGAGGGCATTTTTATCTGTAAAAGATGGAGAATCATGTACTTAAGTTTGAAAAATTGATTTACTGAAGCTTATCATACCAGTTAGGAACTTTCATATAGCATATAACTTTTTTAGGTCTATAAATTTTCTAACCTAGAATACATCTTTAACTAACAGAAAAATTTAATGTTGTCTCTCAATAATTTCAAGATATCTCTAAAATCTGAATTACAATAAAATGGCCGAAATTAACGGATGAATCTTTAAATTATGGCCGAACAGAAATCCAAGAGATGAATTTTTTAAAATAAGAGATTTAAATAATTATATTTTCTTAATTCAATAACCAAAATGCGTTTACCTGTGTCAATTTTGGACCTAACATGGAGACATGACTATTGTAATGGTTTAAATATTCTGACATTTTGGCTATTCTCTCTTCTTCTAAAGCTTGTAATTGTGAACAACCCTGAAACAAACAAACAAAATCAAAATTATTAAAATTTTTTAGAAATGTTATATTTTAGGCAATTCAACAGGACCTGTGACTGTAAGTCTCCTTATGTACCCAATATATCAGCCATTTGTATAAAAACAAGCACAGTAAGCATTAACAGATACTTAGGAATTGGATGAGTTGAATTAATGGCGTTTTACTCCCTAATAAAGAATCTTTAAAAATATGAAAGAAGTCAGTTCAATGACAGTAGAGAAAAAAAGGAGTGCTGGAGTAAACCTTCGTCCAACACACAAACTTTTTCTCACAAGAATCTTCCCAAATGGGATTTGAACGTGGGTGGGGTGGGGAGACTGTGATCTGTTAGTGGCCCCTTGAACCACACAGTTCCTTCTAACTGTTGGGAAAACTATCAAATCTTTGTACAAAATAATTTAACAAAGTGAAGTGTGGCAGTGTTTCTGTTATCAGGGACAGTGCAGGAAACTAGAATACCTGGAGAGAAAAAAAAAAAAAAAAAAAAAAAAAAAAAAAAAAAAAAAAAAAAAAAAAAAAAGCGGAACTTCTCCTGAGTTCTGTAATAAATATTTACCTTACAAACAGAGAAATCCCATTCTTGTCTTGCTGCCTCGGCCTTTTCACACACATCACAGTATTCTTTGTCTGCTTTCTGTAAGGCTTTGGATAACTGTTCACACTTTTTTTCTAACTGTAAAAAATATAAATAAAAGTAGATCATTAACTGTAAAGATGACTAAAATCGTCTGAAAGGGATAATAATAGGGCTTAAAAGTAAGGCTTCCACGTTTACAAATTTATAACCGTGTACACGACATGTGACGTATTTAATTAATGAAAATTTAATCAGGATATGTTTCCAAGACTCACAGCTTGCACGACAAAATTTAGGGGTACCAGCGACTTCTGTGCCCTCACTGATAGTTTTGTCGACAGCAGGCGGTAGAGTTAATAAATTCAGAGCTTCTTTGATTCCGACACAGTTGACAAGCTTATCTTTATTAACCGTTGTTTGAAATCAAAACTTAAATCGGCTAACAAATAAATAGATCTATCTCAGAAGCATGTTGTCAAGAGAGAGCCTGTAGAGGATAGTGTTCCAAGTATCCTGGCAACTTCTATTTCTACGTTTCCTACTTACTACATGTCTACCATCTGATTCATATTTAAACTTTATGTCGTTACAAAGACGGTCATTTTTGTTACAAGTTGTAAGTTAAAATTGAATATTTTCATTTATTGAAATATTTGAAATTTTGATGTTCCATGTACATAAGTTTTTGTTAACTAGGATTAAGTTACAATTTTGAAGTTTCTGAGAAAGTACACAGGGATATCAATATCGTCTCGGGCAATGTAGCCATACACTTTACATGGATCGATGTTAACGGCAATTTTTTTTGTTTCAAACTATTGTTACAGAAGGATTAAAACAAATGTATTTTGATTTAATAAAATTCCATGTTCATGAATGTATGACTGACACGATATATTTTCTTTGATACAATCGATCACGATGTTCTGAATCATGATGGCTGTGTAAATGGCATCGTTGCGTTTACTACCTGTCGCTTACACGTTTACGATTTTGTGTAAACGTGGAAGTCTTATTTAAAAGCGCCAGTTAGATAAAAGGGAAACTTTATAGGGTTTCAGTCCCAAATTAGATGAAAGAGAAGCTTACTAACTAACTGTATATGTAGTGCTATATTCAGTATAAAGAACATTCACTTCTTATGTAAAAGCTGATGCTAGTACGCAGACACAAGCATCAGAGATTTTAACTTTCTATGGGGCCAAAAACTGGCCTCATTCCCTATGTTTAAAACCTTAAGCTTTCTGAATTTTAGTAATTTTTTCCCAATAGGAATAAATCAAGTACAAAATTTTATTTTTCCCCATTAAATTTTTCCACAAAAAAATTGACTAAAACAAGACTAATTTTTCTCAATTCATCTGTGCCTGTACCCATCACAAAAATTGGATGTGACTCCTTCAAACACATATATGTACATGTATCATGTATGAAGACAAATACTGTAAACATACTAATTTTAGTGTGTACAATTTTTAGCACAATTTACATTAACTAATTTGGGTAGATTTAAAACAGCGCAAAACAACTTTTGAGAAACAGACATAAGTCAAACATGTACATGTATTTGAGTGGTGTATTTAAATAAGTGCTAATGTCCTAGCATGAGAACTGCTAAAATTAATACACCTTTGAAATTAGCATGTTTACAGTGAGCAAGTCTCAAAAATGACTTTTTGTATGTTGAAATATAATTATATTCATTTGCATCTTCATAGGACTTTTTAAAATTTAGACAATTTTATGAAGCCATACTGTACCTTAGAAATATCTTTTTCTGAGTATTTTCCTTTTCCGGCCCTTGCCTCTGTGAGAGAATCTTCTGCCTTTTCTACTTCTTTTGCAGAAGTATATGTATTCTTTTTAGCCTGAAATCATACATTAAACCATTTTGATATATAAGTAATGTTACTAAATCTTGTTTACTACACATTTCTTATTGTCACATTAATTTAAAATCTCAAAAATCTATTTCTATTCAATTTCACATTTATTTGTTCTCAAATTTTTTCCCCCACATTTTCTTTTCCATTCTTCCTTGATTTATTGCTAAATGAATTTTGGTATGTTAAAACATACTGCTCAAAATACTGAATCCTTGTAACAAAATTCTTGCACACTTATTTTGAGTATTTTTATCAAGATATGCCCAGGATGCTGTTTATATACCCTAAACAAAAAAAAAAAAAAAAAAAAAAAAAAAAAATAGCAAGAGTTTTATTTTTGCACTTTTCACACTTTTCACTGACCTTTCTGTAAAAATAAAACTGAGCTAAAATTAAGCTTAAATGACTTGTGCACACAAGTTGGTGGGTTAAAATATAACTGGACATGTTCCTTCTGTAAGGTAAAAATGGTAGTCCCTGGTCCAATGTTAGAGATCAAAAGTTTCTGTCTTTAAACTGGCAGTTTTTTTATGTCATACACTAGTAAATACCAAAGCAAAGTAAAAAACCTTGAAAACTTGCAAATAAGGTTACACATGTGAACTCCCACCAATGAAGAAACCAGTTGCCCTGAAAGGGTAAACACGTCCTGTCAAGCTAGTTACACCCTTTTTTTGCATCAAAATTAAGAAAGAAAGGAACATGGATTTATGGGACATCAAATACATGTATATCCAGGATAATTTTGGATATAGTAACATCATACTTATCAACAATATTGTGATGATGGCCATAAAGCTTTTTAAGGGCTTTGATAAGCCTATGCAAATCATTATATGATAGGCTGTTTTACAGGATATTATCATGTAATATGCTTATGACTGCTGTTCTGTTTGCAACATGACGATGTGTCTATTACAAAATCAGAAACATATCAAGACAATTCAAAATAATGACCTTCACTTCATCTGCTCTTCTGTCTGTCAAAGTTTTCAAACTTTTATCAACTGTAGCTTCAATCTGAAAATACAAAAAAAAAAGTCTTTTAATAAATGATAAAGAAATATGACTATGTTAAAACAAAAGACAATGTGGCTCACCTGTACATCAGACCCTAGTTTCAAATCATTCACTCAATCGAATGTACCCTCAACTTAATTTAGGAAATACTTCTCACAATTAAAATTGAATATCTTATGTTATATTTAAATTTTTTAAATCCTGGTGAGACAGAAATGGGAATACATGTATTTAAGTTGAGTGTACAAGTAGTTGAATATATGATTGCGAAACCAGGACCAGGTCTGAAAATATAATAAAGGTTATCGACATTGTTTTTCTTCTAATACATTATGAGAAAATATGACTATATTAGAAGAAAAATCATGTAGTTCAACTGCATCTCAAGTCTGTATTAAAAAAATTTAACCGAAAACTTAGGCCTATGGCTAGTTGCTTAAACTTTTATTCAAAATTTAAAAAAAAAATTAGATTGTGTTTATTGTATATTCCTAGATAGTTATCTTTGTAATAGAAAATTTGTCTTCACTTTAAGAAAATAATCAAAATTTACAAGAAAATAGCTCTGACAGAAAATGATGATGGCCCTGATGACAAAGACATAAATTGTGAACATGTCAACACAATAAAACTTCAAGTTGTAGTTTTTCAAGTGTTGAGATCTATTTTTCATTTTTTTGTTTGGACAGAAAATAAGAATAATAACCAGACATTGGACAACTTCTTAATCAATACCTACATCTGCTGCTCAGAAATTCCCAACCAGCAAATAAAAAAAAAAAAAAAAAAAAAAAAAAAACATTACTGTAAACATACTAAATTTAGCCGTGTATTAATTTTAGTCATTTTCGTGCTAGGACAGTAGCGCTAATTTAAATACACTGCTAAAATAAATGTTTGACTTATAGTCTGTTTCCTAAAAGTTGTTTTCTGCTAATTTAAATCCACGCGAATTAGTCGAGAATGTAAATTGCGCTAAAATACACGCACGCTAAAAGTAATACGTTTACAGTATTTTTGACATCATTGATTTTATTTTAAGCTTTGTTAATCATGACTTCCATTGGAAAATAAAGTATTATTAAATCTAATCTGGACAGGAATACTTGAATGATCCGCTTTTTAGTCAAATTTCGCCGAAAGGGGGGGCTATGTATTGCTTTCCTGTAAAACCGTTGGTGTTCTGCTTTAAAAATTATACTTACAGGTTTTCTGGCTTTGTGTTGTGCCTCTACTAAATGTTTTAATGGTTTACTTATTTCTTCTAATAAAGCTGCCCCCAAATTTCTGAAAACATACAAGACAAATTCTTTGTGTATGAACATCTACAAATACATCTACACTTGTTATGGACTCTTTTAAAAGCCAGAGCCAGCAGAGATCAGTGCCAGCAGAGATTTTTTCCAAAGAATTTTATAAAACCATAGAGTGAAACTTGTGAAAACCGGACCCTGGAAAAACCGGAATCCTGTGAAAAACCGGACGTGTGTGCTTGTCCCGATTTACTCTCTTCTTTATTCTACATGATAGAAACCTTAATAAACCAGATCCTGTGAATTTTGAAAACCGGACGCATTTCACCGTCCGGATCATAAAAAACCTATATATTTTCACCTTTGTAAAACTGGATTCGATTTTCTGATTATGAAAAAAACCGAAACCGAAAATTTTATTGAAATTTTTTAAACTTGCAAATTTCAACAAAATGACTATTATTTCCGATATCATAAAAACATTAACTACAAATAAAAGTAAAAGTAATTTCCGATATCATAAAAAACATCATTTAACTTCTAAGTAAAACAAAACTTAAGAAATACAAATTATAACCGTCATCAAATGGCGTGTGAAAGGTGTCACAAATAAACAATAATTATTGGATTAAAGAGATAAGTCAACCGAAATCGAGGTTAGCTTGTGTTCGATTGTAACATGTTAATTTTTAAAGGAACATCTTTGTTGGTTCATTTTGCTGGTATGGCTCGATATCACAGTGATAATTCACAACTTTCTCCGCTATCTTAAATCGACAAAATTTCAGTCAAGATTGATATTTTAATAAGTTTTGAGGTTACACAAAACTTCAGTCAAGAAAAGAATTGAATAGAATAGTCGCAGTTAAGATGACCTTGAATCCTGAAATTATTCGGCTCTCAATCGACCAACTGAAATGTGCTTTGTATAGATAAAACATTCTGCGCAGTCAGATGATGGAAAAATAAGGAAAACAAGTTTCTTAACAATGGAATGACAGTTGTTATCATTAATCGACATAAACCAAACATCGATATTGTGCCATGTCAGTAAATTCAAACAATTTAATGTTTTGGCTGAGTCTTAGTTACGTTGACCTACATCCTCCTGCAGAGGAAAGCGCACCTGCATTTTTGCCGATATGTTTGAATCGAAATAAAAACAACTTAAAATACACGTTACTTACCATAATAACTTTATGATATACATCGTATTTCAAGTTTATTATCTCAATGAGACAATTATACATCATAATGATGATGTCTGATCCCACCCGTCTATCATTTCATGATAGTTTATTTGAGATAAATAAAACATTAAAATACAAGCAACCTACCCAAAAAATTTTAGATTATCACTTTACGTTGTATTTTAAGTTTATTGTATCCAATAAGCCACATGTACATGTGTTACCCATGGCTACACATCCCAAAGGGAGATAACAAATGGATCTGCTACTTATTATCAAGGGCAGTGAACTCTAGCGAATAACCTTAATAAACCGGATCCTGTGAAAACCGGATTTATTTCAAGGAACGGATTTCACAAGTTTCACTGTATATGTACAATTCACTGCATATTTTCCCCATTACCTCTTTGATAAACCTGATAGTCCGTAACTGCCATGCAGAGAATGACAGAAATTTTGACATAAAAATATATCATATTACAGAAACTCATACCAATTGATTGATGTATGTATTGGGGTTTGATATTTTACTTATGTCGAGACGTCATCAGCTATAGGTGAAGTGGCAGAAATTTTGACATTTGCAGTGTTCTTACGGCAATGTGTAGGCAAGATTCTTTAGCATGCCAAGCAAGCTGTGTGTCAGTTTTTAAGGTCTCCTTGGAAGGACCCCGTGACTTTTTTTTTAAAATGCAGATTGCTTGGCAAAGGGAGCAGTCACTACCTATTTTCAAGTCTTGGTCAGACCCGATCACAGAAACTCATAGCAAAGACTATCATATAATATCATTGTCCTGTAAAATGGCTGTTATATCTAGTGGGCTAACAAACTTTTTGTAAGATAGGAACATAAATAGGATCAATTTGGTTGTAAATGTGAAAACAAACACTGAAAAGATTAGAATCTGTATTTATGGTCAAATAACTGCCTGCTGTTATAATTATTACATACTTTTTATCCTGAGATATACTGCTGCAGTTACTTTATACAAAAAACCAAAATCTATATAATGTATATGTCTACCTTTTTGTTTTGTTGTTGAAGTATAAAAATTGTTAGAGAGAGAGAGAGAGAGAGAGAGAGAGAGAGAGAGAGAGAAAGAGAGAGAAAGAGAGAGAGAGAGAGAGAGAGAGAGAGAGAGAGAGAGAGAGAGAGAGGTACTTACTTGTGTAAATCAGCTTCCTGTTCCATGGCTGTAGATACAGACTTCCATCCTTCTGATAATGACCTGTTATAAATGCAATATACATATATACCATCTTAATTACTGACAGGGTTTTGGTGACTGAGTGGTCAAAAGCACATATGCTTATGGATAACAGTACCTCTCACCATCTAGATCAGAATTTCACATGTGCTGATTCTAGTGTGAGAAAGTTTGCCAGTTTGCTTGCCAAAGGTTGGTTGTTTTCTCCAGGTACTTCAGTTTCCTCAACCATTCCAGAACCAACCACTTCGATATATGTGAAAAAATCTTGTCTTGAGCATTAAACATCATTACTCATCTCAACTCAAATTTTGATTAACTGACAAATTCATAACATTGTGTATCATATGATACTCCAGATAATATTACATATATTGAGATGCCGCCAGTTGTAAATAAAGCTAGAGCGAGCATAAGTTTGAACCCCAAACAAGTAGATTTAAAACATCTGTAAACTTTCACACTACCAGCTTGGTGTTAAGATAAATTCTAACAGTTAATCAAATTTTTACCTTGAGAATAGAGTAATAAAAAATTGCTGATGCAATATTTAGACAAGCCATCACAAGAGATATCTATCCATTTGCAATATATTAAATGTCCAGATTTCTACTTTATATATACAAAATTTAAACCAAACTGATCAACAAATATATATAAAAAGCCATTCTTCTGTTTTTTTTATTTATAGTAATGGTTGCCATCTTTTATAAAATTCTGTTGAGAAATGAACTTGTTAGAACACTGACAAGGAAAGTGTTACATATGTACGTACATACGAGACAAATTCTATATCCCCTCAAAACTTCATTTGCAAGAGGATAATAACAAATAATTTGTATGAGAGCAACCAACAAACCACCAAAATCTCTTACAGATTCATGTAAATAACATTTATTAAGAGCTAGCTAGATTTTACTGTCACAATATATATATATATATATATATATATATATATATATATATATATATATATACTTCAAGAATACCAAAATCATTATAAATCATTATTGCCTTTCATAAATGAACCATAAAGATATTCCCTACAGCTACTTAATAAATGACCATTGCTAACTTTTCTAAGGTACCAAACATCATAAACAAAATAACACAGTCTTTTTTTTATATGATCTAAAACCACTGTACAAATTTGCTTTATTCAGCCAAATAATCCATCTTATTAATTTACATACAAATTTGCTTAAGTCAGCCAAATAGTCCATCTCATTAATTTAATTCTATGAATAGCAATAATTACCAACATTGTTGAAGTATTATCTACTTGGTAAGGCTTAATGATGCTACATATGATTTTCATCCTTCTAAGCCCTTTGGTTCATGAAAAAAAAATCTGTTTGAATGTGTAACTATTTTAAATTAGACCTTGAATGAACATCAAGGTCAACTAACTTCTCAAACACTGGTAAAGCTGAATCCACCAATGAAGTGGAATAGAGTAATGGTGTTGTTTTTTGGTTCAAGTCAAGATTCGTCCACTTAATAAATGTGGTCAGTTTTGTAATGGTAACCAGAGTGCTCAAAGAAAACCAATGACCTTTGGCAAGCAGACTGACAAACAACTTCAAACTACGATCTTTCCAAGCAGACACTGAACCTGGGTGATGACCATTTGGCCATAAAGGCCCCTATTTCCACCAATGCTAACTATAAGTTTTTTACTGCCTAATACACAAAGTACAAATTTTGGCTTACCAACCAGTTACCGGTATGCTGAATAAGCTCTGATCAATTGGAAGATTAGAATGACGGTAAGTTCAAGATAGAAATACTAATTCTCATCATCATATAATCCTTACCCGATGGTTCCCGAAGCAGCTTTGGTAAGTTTAGCACTAAGTTTTGACAGATTTTTGGCATAGTTGCCTTCTAGATCTGCCCTGAAAAACAAAAACATATGTATGTATAAAATCTGACAGAATCATCCAGGTCAGCAATATAGCAAATGCTGTCAAAAGAACATGCTTTAGAGCAGGTCACATGATCCTACTACAGAGAATGTTTATGTCTAGCAGCAATCAAAGCATGCTAATGAAGATAAGACAGAAAAGATCTATAACTTTATTACTTAACATTTAAAGACAAAAATGTAAAGTCTACATACTAATCACTCAATCAACAAAAGCTCTACGGTTCATAGACAACAAAACATGAAATAACTGTGCATGCATCAACTGATTTTAGTGAGGTACTGTTTGAGTGATTAACTAAATTTTTAATATATCTATTACAATATAGGTCTAGATTTATGAATTTAGTGTAGTGTTTGTACTAATAGAAAACTCTAAATGTCTGAATATCTCTACCATTAAATTGATTTTTTTTTAATTATTCTACTTCATTTAATTTGCATACAAATGGATTTTTCATATGAATAGTTCTGACTGTAAAACTGGGATTTTACTATTGCCAACCCTCTTTGGATCTGAACCTAGTTGAGAAAGGTTTTTCCTTGTTGTAGGCCTTTACTGGTTGGCTTGGTAACAGTCAAACAGTCTGATAATCTGTGACATTTATCTGGGACATTGTCGGCAAGTTTATTAGAACTATAAAAAGTAACGTTCAGTGTGAAATAGTACAATGCAAATCAGGAATGCTTGCATAAATTCACAAATTTAACTTGTGTTTAGATAAATCTTCGAGATTATTGCAAAAAATAGTCTTCTCAGGAGAACCTGAAAAAACTTCTTATGAAATTTAAAACAACATTCAACGAACCAACCAACCAAATGATTGA
Source organism: Tegillarca granosa (assembly GCA_029721355.1). Lineage (NCBI taxonomy): Eukaryota > Metazoa > Mollusca > Bivalvia > Arcoida > Arcidae > Tegillarca > Tegillarca granosa. Next base: position 25,016,214 of record CM056608.1, read on the forward strand.
CATTTACAAGCAAATACATGTATAGGTGATTGGGAATACATGCACTGGTATGCTTCAAACATCAACGCAAACACAGCATATGTTTCTTTGTAAAAACGAAACACAGAATTTCATCTGAAAATATTTATACTTTTAAACAATTAATACTGGTATGCTTTAAACATCAACACAAATGCATATTATATATTTTTTGTAAACACGAAAAAACAAAATTTTCTTTTGAAAAATATTTGTACTTTTAAACAATAAAATTCCTTCATCGTTTCCATAAACAGTAAAATCTATACCAGAAGTTTTTTAAATCGAGGTTATCTTTGGTCAAAACATGTTGTAATTTAACTAAATAAACAATACAATAGAGGAAACTAAAACTTGATAAGATTGATGATTTTTACCTTTCTTGTAAAACTAATGAAACTTCTTTACAAAATTCACTTCCCTGTTTGATGTACTTCCTCAATTCTTCAAAACCAGCCAGGCCCTGTAAATACGTCAGTAAAAGTCAAAATTACTTTACAAAGTAAAACTGATTGGCTTGGATTGGATCAGTGGTGGTTTATGCCCCACTCAAGATTCTTTCACATATATTGATGTGGTCAGGTCTGGGATGGTAGAGGAAATCAGAGTGCCTCATGTCCCAGTTAAGATCCTTTCACATATATTGAGGTGGTCAGGTCTGGGATGGTAGAGGAAATCAGAGTGCCTCATTCCCCAGTCAAGATTCCATCACATATATTGAGGTGGTCAGGTCTGGGATGGTAAAGGAAATCAGAGTGCCTCATGCCCCAGTCAAGATCCTTTCACATATATTGAGGTGGTCAGGTCTGGGATGGTAGAGGAAATCAGAGTGCCTCATGCCCCAGTCAATATCCTTTCACATATATTGATGTGGTCAGATCTGGGATGGTAGAGGAAATCAGAGTGCCTCATGCCCCAGTCAAGATTCTTTTACATATATTGATGTGGTCAGATCTGGGATGGTAAAGGAAATCAGAGTGCCTAATGCCCCAGTCAAGATCCTTTCACATATATTGAGGTGGTCAGGTCTGGGATGGTAGAGGAAATCAGAGTGCCTCATGCCCCAGTCAATATCCTTTTACATATATTGATGTGGTCAGATCTGGGATGGTAGAGGAAATCAGAGTGCCTCATGCCCCAGTCAAGATTCTATCACATATATTGAGGTGGTCAGGTCTGGGATGGTAGAGGAAATCAGAGTGCCTCATGCCTCAGTCAATATCCTTTTACATATATTGATGTGGTCAGATCTGGGATGGTAGAGGAAATCAGAGTGCCTCATGCCCCAGTCAAGATTCTTTCACATATATTGAGGTGGTCAGGTCTGGGATGGTAGAGGAAATCAGAGTGCCTGCATGCCCCGGTCAAGATTTTTTTCACATTTATTGAGGTGGTCAGTTCCAGAATGGTAGAGGAAACAAGAGTGCCTGGAGAAAACTATGGACCTCTTTTCAGCAAATTGACAAACTTTTTCATACTAGGATCTGAACGAGTGGGATTTAAACCTATGCAATGAGTTGAGTTGAGTAATGGTGTTTAACGTCCCAGTCAAGAATATTTCACTTATATCGAGACGTTGCCAGCTATAGCCGAAAGTGCAGAAATTTTGCCTGTGCATTGCGCTGATGACATTATATAGCAGGGTTCTTTATCGTGCCATGCCTGCCATGACACGGGACCTCGTTTATTTTAAATTCCCATCCGAAAGAACCCACGACCTTCACCTTACAGAGCGAGCACTCTATGCGATGAGAGGTACTGTGATCTGTAAATGTTTGCTTTAGACCACTAGGCCACTAAAAAGTAAAACTGAGTGAAGATGAATAAGTCAAATTTGATTTTAAAAGCATTCAGCGATCCAATAATCAAATTTTTAACAGAATTCAGAATGTCATTCTGTTAATAGTCTAATAAAAAATTAAAAAAAGTTCAGTACACAATGACAAGAATGGCTGTATGCATATATCTTTGCTTATTCAGAGAAGATTAAAAAAAAATAAAAAAAAAAAACATGTTAAATGATCATAACCAATATAGTAATTAACTTATTTTATTTTTTTACCTGAAAAAGGGTCAGTGAAATGTTATAACTAGTAAAAATTGATGATTTGATAAATATAAATATATATGACAATATGACATTCATCAAGAATTTGAACATATGTCATCTAAATGATATTTTGCTGTTGATTTATTTTCTTTTTTGAAATATGATATTTTGCAATGCTTTCCGTATGGTAATCTATCTTGTATAAGTAGTCTTTATCTTAGTCTGGTTCATCAGCACAAGACCTGTATTTTTTCATTTAGAAATTTTGGCTTATTTCAAATATGTAATATTTTGTAAATTTTCATTTATATCCTGTTAAAAAGAACACTTCTAGAGCAGTCTTTTAAGAGATAAATACCACTTCCAGTCTCTTGAAAGAGAGACCCAGGTCCCTAAATTTGGAATTTGACATTGTCTCATGTTGGTAATACATATACATTTGTTTGTTCAAAATCAATTCATAGAAGCGAGGAAATCTGCATAGAAAAGACATGATATCTGGACAGTTAGACAGATCCTCTAACCCTTACCTTAGTGTATGGGGGATGTTATGAGTGGGTTTCAAACCTAAGCTGTGAGCATGATCTGTAGGCACATGTTTTAAACCACTCGACCAACAAGACCCCACATTCCCACATTAGACAGTGAAAATCATTACCGGTAGGCATAATTGTTTCTAATAACCATGGGACAAAATGATATGCAAAAAATCAAAGTAATTGTAAATGCTTGATTGCACTTTTACAAAACAACATGGAAGTCCAGTTAACAAAGTGCTAGTTTTGTAAATGGTAGGTATGGGTCCAATTCCCTGATGTATCATAGCAGTGATTTGAAAACAGGTTGTGACAACTGGTATTCTTTCAGCATTAGCACTCAGCATTTAGAAATAAAAGTAAAAGATTCCTTAAAAAGACTAAAATTCAGCTACTTGTCAGCTAAGGAAAATTCCAAATCACAAATGAAGATTCTTTAAAACTGTTTAATTTGGTCAACATGGTCTTGTCTAAAATTTATAGTTGTGGTGCAATCCATCAGTTGTCAGTATTATGATGATAAATATATTTTCTTGACTTTAGTTAATCTACAGAATGGCTCTTTATAGGCAATCAAGACATGCAATGTCTGAATGAGACTAAATAGAATAAGTAGACTATTTTGATATTAATTAGCATAGTAATAAATTAATTTCAGCAATTACAGATAAATATATTACATACAGAAAAACCTAATCAATAAATTCAAGTACTTGTACCAGTTTTTATATTATTACTGATAGCAATAAATTTTCCTGGTTCAAATATTTCCTGTTTTTTTATCATAAATAAAAAAATTTAAAAATGTGTTGCCTAATTATTTCCGACAAACTTTTCCTCCTCTGTATAAAATAATTTTTTTTAAATCTCCTGGAATACATTTGTTGGAAATTTCATATTACAAATAATTTTTCGTAATAATTTACTCCCTGTGAACTTAAGGTTTGGGAAGCAGGGAAAAAGAGAAATAATTTCTTGAAATGAAATGAACATCATTTGTTAATTTCATGTTTTTAATTTATTTTATGCTTTTTTTTTTTATCAAGCATTCATTTAGTTTATTACAATCCCTCTAACAAGTTTCATTTTCATGTACCATATTAATGTTAAATTTTCATGTCAATATATATGAATATAATCATATGAAAAAAATCAATCTCCTCCCAATCTAAAATCACACTGAAAATTAATGCAGAAAATTAATGTACAAACTTGGACAAAAAAAAAAAAAAAATTTGTACAAAAAAAGCTAAAGAGAAAAACTTACATTATCATACTTAATTGATCCTGGAAACAATCTCATTTTTTAAAACCAAATATATAAATTATTCCAAAAATTATGAATTATATTTATATTTTTTTCCAAGTCACATATTAAAACAAACAGTCCAGACTAATTTGTGTATAGTTAGACTCCTACATTCAATATACCAGCCACAGGTGGGTAGTGATGGGTTTATCTCTAGACGGCCAATAGTGATTAATTAAAGGTAGCATATCAATTGTTTTTCACCTGTACAGGTTAATTCATTACAGGTGTCAATATGACTGATGACCGATACTGACTCCTAACGTTAATGTCCATGGTATGTTTAAATAGACATATATCTTAATAGCATCTATCAAACCAGTATATATATACGTTTTAAACTTTTTAAAATTTTATATACGTTTTAAACTTTTTAAAATTTTATGCGTAAAAATCCTAATTTGAAAAAAAAAAATTATTCAGTTTCTTAAAGCAATCATTTATGAAAGGATAAAATCTTTCAGCATGCATTTTTTTTAAATTTTGGAATAGCTTAACTTTAGTTGTAGATAATTATCGCTTCATTTCCATCGCTTTATATACATTAAAATCTTTTAAATTTTATATGTAAAAATCTTCAATTGATTTAATGGGTTTTACATCCCAGTCAAGAATATTTCACTTATTTGGAGACGTCACCAGCTATAGGTGAGGTGGCAGAAATTCTTACTTTTGCAGGGCACTTAGGGCCATGTGAAGGGAGGGTTTTTTAACATGCCACACCTGCCATTGACACAGGGCATCGGTTTTCAAGGTCTCATCCAAAGGACCCAATCTTCATTTGAGAAAAGAGGATAAGTAAATTTCTAAAAAATAATCATTCAATGATTGACAAAATCTTTCAGCAGGCATTTTTAAAAAAAATTGTTTAAACAACTTAACTTTTTTTTGTGGAAAATTATTCTATTTGTAATATAAGAAATATTATGAAAAAAATACATGTATATATAAACCTATACAGTCCATTATCCTTAAATGAACCTCCCAGAAATCAAGCACAGCATTTAAGACTGACCCTATAAATACCCATTTATACTAAGGCAAGCCTATGTTACTTTCCATATTATGATAATTTTTTATTGTTTCAGAATACATAGCTAAACTAAATTGCTTTTATGATCATTTCAATAAATTATCTTCCATTTCTGTTGATGAGAGACATATATAACTAAATATACATAAATAACTGTATTTAGTTATATGCGTCTTTGGTGTTGATGAAAGAAAAGGAAAAAAGAGAATAACTTTTTATACAGTAAAAATACTTGTAAAGGTGTCTATTCTAAATTTTTTGGGCAGTTGAGGCTCTTCCAAAAAGTAAAAATATCTGGATCAAAAAGCAGGGCTCTCACTTGGCTTGATTTGGGGTGGACATTCGGCCCCATTCCCAATGCAAAAAAGGCTGTTGTTTTCCCAACTGGAACCTGGATTTTTACCAATCCAAAAAAAAAAAAAAAAAAAAAAAAAAAAAAAAAAAAAAAAAAAAAAAAAAAAAAAAAATAATCAGGGAAATGAAGGATAGAATTTTACGATTTTTAGACTGTGGTTGCTTACATTTGAATGGTAATTAAAAAGTTTGTTCAGAAAGATAATTATTATATCAAATCATCTTTTATATAATGAATATAGTTATTTCAGCAATTTTAAACTCTATTTGATTTTTCCCAAAATCAGTCAAAATGATGCTAATTTTCCCAATTCTAAGGGCCCCACCTCCATTCTCAAAATGAGCTGTGAGAGCCCTGATATACCGGTATATATATATATATATATATATACCACACTTGTTTATATACTACCATCTATAAAGTACACATACTTCACTACTACTACAACATCATGAAATTCAAATCTCAGCTAAGAGAAGTTATTTTATGAACTAATGTCTGATCTCAAAGTTTATTTTAGATTTAGACAGTATTATTTTTACAAAATACATAAAACTTGTCTCTCATAAAAATCAACATTTATATAACGTCCAACGTCTAACGTGAATCATCAAAATGAAACTTGATAATTGTTGTAAAATGTTATATTTTGGCAAAAACTACAAAAATTACATCATAGACACACAGGTCACTTATCTGTTGTTTTCATAAAAAGCAAAAAACAAAATGAATAAGATTGTCTAAACTACTTGTTGAATCAGACATTCATATTTTTACTGGTTATAGTGCAACAAATTTAACTTGGCCATATGACCAACGACATCAAACAATTATTGCATATCAGATCTGGAGAAGAAAAGGATTTGGTATATGTTTTTAATTTTCGCATCAACAATTTTCAAGATATTGGTGACAAAAGCAAGATTATTTATCCCTAAGAAGTGATCACAGAACAATCTTGTGTATGTATGAAGTGTGTTTGTGTGTAGTATGGTCTGCCTTGTACTGGTATGCTTGTCTGCAGCATATTGACTTGGTGAGCTAGCACCTTAAAATAAAATTGCCGTTAGTGTGTGCAGTGAATGAATCAGTCAATACTCTTGTGTTTCTAATGCCAAGCACAGGCAAGAAAGCAATATCTCAAACTTGCAGTCTTATGTATTATTATTAAATTATATCATAAAAATAACTAAAACAAGAATTCCATGAATTTATATGTCTCGTCTGGTTAGTTTTTGAACGAGTAAAAAAAACTTTATCATAAACTTTCACATTTTGACATGCCACCACCACCTATGACAACACCAGAATAGTAACACCTAAGTCTCGTGACACCGAAAAAGTAACACCCAAGTCTCGCCTTATGGCAATGCCAGGCTCGACAAAAAAGCATTTGTTAGAGGGTTTCAGTGATAGGAGAAATCAATAATGCTAATCTAACACAAACTTCCTTGCTTGTATTATGTTATTTTTCAGAGTGAAACATATCCCAGTAAACATTTTTTTCTTTTTCACTTTTACTGAAGCAGTCAGTTTTGGAACTGTGAAGAAACCAGGAGTGTCAATAAAAACACAGACCTTTTGCAAGCAAATTATTCTTACTGTCCAAGATTAACTCAATTTTTTATGCAATATCCAAATTTTAATTATCCTGAAACCATAACATCTATAACCCATTTAATATTTTATTTTGGAAAAATCCTTATCAAAAATATGATTTGTTTACCCATTTTTAAAATTTACCTTTGCAAAATGTTCCAGAGAATATGGAATGGAAACAGTATTAATCCAGGTTTCTACAGATTCTGGAATAATCATAGACATTCTACCAAATCTACTCCTGCGCTTGGCCACTTTACAAATGTGGCATTGTCTACAAAATGGATGGTTGACTTGTTGAGCAGCAGCCATTATCACCATTCTGGCAAAGATGTATTTTCCAACAAGTTTCTTCAACTATTTTTTCTATTGAAAAAATGTAAATTTCCTGACTTGTGACACCTGTGTCAAAATATTGATATTCTTGGAAAATAACACTATGGCATATGATCCCCGACATCCGATTGTGAATTGTCGATTTCATGCACTAAGTAACCTCCACACCTGATTAAACACAACTATTAACCTTGCAATCGATTTTTTATCACTTTATCAATTGCATCAAAACAAAACACTGATCAATTTCATTAAACCTCAACAATGTTTATTTCGTGTTAAATCTTGTCAAAAAACATATCATTCATAAACTATTGCGTTGGTCTGCCTAGGTATCTGTATATTCAAGAAACACCAGAAGTATAGTCCTGCTGTTTTGGAATTCTACTTCTGTCTATCAGAAGATATGATATTGATCGACATATAAAACAGATACCAAAACTGTGTGAAAAAAAATCAAATATTTGAAAAAAAAAACTTCATGTAAAAACTCATGTAAACCAATATATTTATTATAACCAGAATTATCATTTATCATTGATAATGTATAAACATGCTTCCAAATATCACATTATCTTCATTTTTTTTGAGTGATCCATTATCATAAAAAAAACTTGCATAGATTTTTTTCACAAAATTTTTCTTGGAAAATGTATCAGTACTTTTCCAATATGTAAATTATGTTCAAAGATCATACAAAAACCAATAATAGGCCATGCTATCAACAAATTGTTTCCCTCTTTTAAAAAAACAATATTTTTTTTTAGGTTGAATGAATCCAATTTTTTTTAAAAACAAGTAAAAACCTCAAATCTGCACTGAATAAAATACATCCAAATATGTCACACTATATCTAAATGCACACAAACAAAATTCTTCCAAATATATTTCCAAATTTCTAACCATCTGTCCGCCGTTAAACTCCACCTGACATATCCTTAATAAATGATGCCTTTAGGTATATAACATAATCCGACATCATTTTATCTAGAGTTTCATGTCCAGTTTAAATGCCAGGGCAGATAAAAACTTCCAGTACACATTACCTTACAGCTGTTTTGTACAAAGTTGTTAAAATTAAGTTAATACTCTGCAGTGTACCACCACCTAGCTGTATCTACCTCGACCTCCTTCAAGGTCCCTAATCGACAAATTATATGCTCAAGTTCAAATCCAATCAACTTCATTATCTAATTTGTGTTACTAAAATTAACAATTATTTTTGATAATCTTCCAGATTTAATTAATTCATTTAACTTTTATATATGTTTCATCTAAGACTATGAGGCACCCATGGTGTGATAATAATAAATGAATAATCCCATAATACAATATACAACTTATATTCATTCATTGTATACAAACAGAAAAAAAAAAATGAAAAATTTCTCAGAGTCCAAAATCCAAAAGTATTTCTCTTTACTTAAAATTAACAAATTAAACTAAGAATTTCTCTCTGTAACTATAAGTACTTTTCTTTCACTTAAGGGTAACTGAAAATACTTTTCTTTCATTTCAAAGTAACTGAAAAGTTACTTTTCTTTCACCTAAGGGTAACTAAAAGTACTTTTGGTCAAACAGTATTTAGTACTTGACCATTTAATCTCTGTCATAGAGATAAAATATTGATCATAATATGTATACATGTATATATAATCACCTGGAACATATTCATATAAGTGTGACAACTCAACTCATAGCCTGAAAATATTTTTCCAACTTCGACAAGTTTAAAATTCAAGAATAAGCAAAAAACACTACAATCACTAAAGTGCTGTTAGCAATTTCAAACAAGTTGCCATATATTCACTTCAGAAATATGCAATTTTTAAATGACACAAAATATGGCAGCAATACTTGTTGGCTTTTAAGTGAGCAGTTTCTATCAAGTCACCAAAATTCACTTCCAAAACACTGTATGTAATTTTTAAATGATGAAATAAAGTAGCAATGATGGTTGGCTTCTAATTCCCATAAAAACATAAAAGAATTAATTCCAATATTGTTCATATCCAATATTCTTTATAGTTCAAGGATGAGCATAAATCCCAAAAATTCTATGTGACTAACCTTACTGGTAAAACGTAACTGTAACAATAAATATTCCAATCTTGTGATTTTTTTTATATAATATTAATCATGTAACATCAAAACTATTCAATCAGTTTTTATATTTTAATCCAGCGTTATTACTAAAACATCTGTGACATTTACAAATCTAGACTCGCTAGACTCAGTGACAAACTAACAGACTGTGAACTTTTCCAAAATGTCACTCATTCATTTTATTCATGAGTACATAGTTTTGTTTCAACAGCTAAAAATATCAAAGGTCTTTTGAAAGCACGAAAAACAATTGAAACTCGGACACTCGATCTCTGTCAACCATGAGACAATCAAGTGTTTATTATCAGTAAGTTATCCTTTATTAAAGAACTTCTTGCAATTCTCAATGTTTTAGATTCTTCAAAAAGCACGGTCAGTAATGGGCTGAAAGTCCGAGATAAATGATGTTCATTGATAAGAAAATTGGTAATAGTTTTTCTTTGGTACAAAAATTTATGAAATCTTTGCTATTGTTTTAATCTTTGAAATGTTTGCAAATACACGTTCAGAATTTAAAAAAAAACAGTGTAAAAACTTTCCAAACAAAAAAGAAGCACAAATGTGGATCTAATTCTTCCACAGTACATTAAAAAACTCAGAATTTATCATTTTTTACTCATAAGGCCACAAAACAAATTCAGCAAACAGTAAAAAAAAAAGTTTCCAAAAATGAAAAACAGCACAAATGCTGGTTAATGCATCCACAGTATATCCAAAATGTCAGAATCCATTATTGATTACTTGTAAAGTCACATTTATGGGGTTGATAAATAAAATTGACTATCTAAGCAATCTGCAAAACTACCAAAGCAACAAGTAGCATTAAACAGCCTGTGTCATACTATGAAACAGTCTGACTGATATTTGGCATTGAGCCAAATTTGATCAATAATAAACAGAGTACAGATTACCATGAAATGATCAACAAATAGAAATTAGTCTGGAGAATTTTTATATTACAAAAATGTCAGATTTCTTATTTAGGTCAAATACTGAATAATAAAACATAATCAATGCCCACGGGATATATACCGTAAATCCCCGGATATAAGACTACTTCGCCTATAAGACGGGGTGGGATTTTCCCGTCATTTTTTATGATTTCAGGCGATACTGCACCTATAAGACGACCGTGATTTTCAGACAAGGTCATACTGGTAACGGTATTTGACGCTACCGATCGGACCATAAACTTTCCAACAATTTTCGCCTATTGTTTATATTTTTTATTTTTAATACCGTACTTGTGAAATTAATTTCTTTGCCGTTTGATTCTAGTTTAATTTTGAAAAAATCAGAAAACGTAAAAAATAAAATCAGATGCCAGAACATCTCATCATCAGTAATCATGAAGACGTATATCTGTTCCGTTTTTAAATAAATTTTAAAAAATTTCGTTATTGTTTATTAGATTATCAATCAGCTGTTGAAGACAGGAACCCTGATACTCAAAACATATTGCCCTTTACGTGTGAAGCAGACAAAGTGTGGTTTATGTAATTTCTAGATTGTTATTAAAAGTAAACAAAAAGAATAAAATATTGTACAGAATATTTCCCACCTCCTTGATTACTGTACTTACCGAAACCTTGATGATTTCTTTTTATTTCTTATTTTAATCATTTATTATAACTTTATTTTATTAAAAGATCATTAAATATACAAAACTACAAAAATTTCAAAGCACGTGATTCGCGTTTCTTGTATGTTATGAATATGTAAAATATATCAACCATTATGAAACTGCAATATACAAAAACAAAGATGGCGGACATTACGATCGTGTGTGGACATTTTCTCAAGAATTTCAACCCCTCAGTTGTTTACCGTCTTATAAGACGACCCCCCTTCTCAAAAAATAAATTTTAAGGTAAAAAACCCCGTCTTATATGCGGGGATTTACGGTACGTCTAAATTATTAGTTCATTCCCTATTTATTTATTTATTTATTTATTATAATTTATTTATTTATTTATTAATTAATTAATTAATTAATTAATTATGTTTCCAAACAAAATACAGTCTATTTTTAAAGTGCACAAAACCTTCTTTTCCTGCCATGTCATTTCAGGAATAAAAGTAACTCATATCACAGTGGTTCCACCTTTATAAAGCCTGTTTTAACAAAAATATTTTCTAGATACTTGATGCACAGTGCCAGTGAGTTCTTCACAATGCTGGCTGCAAAAAGTGAAAAAAGAGTGGAGTAGTGGAGTGGAGTAATGGTGTTTTATGCCCCACTCAAGAATCTTTCACTTATTTCGAGGCGGTCAGCTCTGGGCTGGTGGAGGAAACTGGAGTGCCCAGAGAAAACCACCGACCTTCGGCAAGCAAACTGAGGAACTTTCTCACACTAGGATCTGTCCCAAGTGCAATTCGAACCTAGGTGGTGAGAGGCACTGTGATTTGTAAGCATGCGCTTTAGACCACTCGGCCACCATGGCCTCCTTTCAAAAAAGAGAAATGCATATTGCTCCTGACATATTTGATCTTTTAATTATTAATATCTACACACTGGTTAAAATAAAAATATATTCTAAAAAAAAATGCATTCCCCTAATGATTTATAAAATCCTTAGAAAAATGATACATTTTGTAAAGGTTTAATCCATTCTCAAAAAATGCACTCACTTAAAGGATTACAAAATCCTTAAAAAAGATACAATCCAAATTTTTTTCCAACTGTATATACTATGGTACATAACATAATAAAAGCAGAAAAATAAAACCCATTATTATTGGTATAATACTGATATAGTGCTTAAATCTGTCTTATTAACAGTAACAGTAGTACCACAAATCTGGTGAATGCTGCACTAAAAAACAAAAACAAAACCAAAACATCAGTAAATAAATAGTCCAGTTTTCCTCAATCAAGACATGTCCTTTTCCAGATGTTGTGCAATCAAGATACAACTGTCAACACCTCCACACACATCAAAAACTAATAACTATACACCAGAAACCATGTCATAATTTTTTTTTATATCTGACTATATATATATATATATATATATATATATATATTAAAGTGTATACTGTATGCCTACATCCAATTTATTCATATCCAACTGTGATACAAGAAAAGTTTTTAAAACTGGTTATTATATATTTATGACAAACCAAAAAAAGTTTAAAAACTATCAACAGGTGTTGTAATATGGCTTCAAGGCTTTTCTGTCTGGCATGGCAAATTTGTGAATCGGGCTTTAAATGATTCACACATCAGATATGTCTTATACCACTGCTGCAATTATGTTGTTTAACTGAGGGCATCACACAAGATAATCAAAGTATTCAGTACATGTACTTAGTATTACTAAAATAAAGTACTTAGTTTTACTATAACAAAGTACTTGTAAAGTATGTGTTACTTGTTTATATCATTATTTAGTAAGCTTTAGTACAGAGGAACTTAAAAATCTTATAAGTTGTTGAAACATAGTTAAACACAAGACAATGTATTTTTATGTATTTTTTTTGGGGGGGATCTTAAAGAAGTGGAGTGGAATAATGGTGTAAAATTGAGGTGGTATGTTCCAGTATGGTGAAGGACACCAGAGTACCTGTAGAAATCCACAGACAGTCATCAATAGAACTGACAAACCTTCTTACACCAGGATCTTCCCCAATCTTGAATTAAACCTACGTGGTGAGTTTGGACTTAATAAATGGTATTTTATGTCCAAGCCAAGACTTTTTCACTTATATCACTTCTGTTCAGGAATCGTGGAGGAAACATGTGTGCCTGGAGAAAACAACAGAACTCCCGCAAAGAAACAAACAAACATTTTAACACTAGGATGTTCCAAAGCTAGACAGTGAGAGTGGAGTGGAGTGGAGTAATGGTGTTTTACGCCCCATTCAAGAATCTTTTTAATTATTTCAAGGCGGTCAGTTTTGGAATGGTGGAGGAAACTGGAGTGCCTGGAGAAAACCACCGACCTTCGGCAAGCGAACTGATGAACTTTTTTACACTAAGATCTGTCCCGAGTGGGATTCAAACCCAGGTGGTGAGAGGCACTGTGATCCATAAGCACGCGCTTTAGACCACTCAGCCCCTGAGCCCCCCCCCCCCCCCCCCCCCCACACAGAGAGGATCTGTGATCTATAAGCTATCCAGACCACTAAGACGCTATGACCCTTAAAAATCTTTAATGACTGAAGTTATTTTAAACATTTTTCTAAACTGTACATGAAATTCAATAAAGGGATGGTGGTGTGGTATAACAGGAAGTCTTACGTTTAAATGTTAATGTATTCAATGTTATATAAAGCAACACTGTAACATCATGCAGAAATCTACACTTTCAATTCATAACCTTACACCAGTCATTATAAAAAAAATCCTCAATATTATAAATATCTGATTACAAAGTCAAGTGGATTGACATCCCTGCGAATAAAACTCTATATAAGAAGAACAGCTTCTCAAGTCTAATTTCCTATATAATAAATACTGATTGTAAAAACACCTCTTACTCAACCTGTATATTATGACCAACAGTTCCCTAAGTCTAAAGTCCAAAATAACAAACGTAATTGCAAAAACAAGAGAACTGAAATCCCCGTCAGTTGTTACCTAACCGCTGTATAAATAAGAACAGATTTTAAGGCCCAAATTTCCAATATAATGAACATGTTCACAAAGACACATGGACTGAAATTCCTGTTACTTAACCAATGTATTAAAACCAACAGTTACTTAACCTCTGTATTAAAACCAACAGTTTCTCAAGTCCATTTTCCTATACAATGAATACTAGATTATAGACACATGTTACTAAACCAGTATATTACGACCAACAATTTCCTTAGTCTATTGTCCAAGATAATGACAATGATTGCAACAACAAGTGGGCTGAAATCCCTGTTAGTTGTTACTTAACTTCTATAAAAATATGAACAGTTTTTCAATTTCAAATTCCAATATAATAAACATGATAACAAAGAAATGTGGGCTGAAATTCCTGTTACTATTAAAACCAACAGTTTCTCATGTACATTTCCTAAACAATGAATACCAGATTACAGACACCTGTTACTGAACCTGTATATTAAAACCAACAGTTTCTTAGGTCCATTTCCTATACAACGAATACCGGATTACAGACACCTGTTGCTAAACCTGTACATTTAGACCAAGTTTTTTAGTCCATTTTCCTATACAATGAATATCAGATTACAGACACCTGTTGCTAAACCTGTATATTAAGACCAACAGTTTCTCATGTCCATTTCCTAAATAATGAATACCAGATTACAGACACCTCTTGCTAAACCTGTATATTAAGACCAACAGTTTCTTAGGTCCATTTCCTATATAATGAATACCAGATTACAGACACCTCTTGCTAAACCTGTATATTAAGACCAACAGTTTCTTAGGTCCATTTCCTATACAATGAATACCGGATTACAGACACCTCTTGCTAAACCTTTATATTAAGACCAACAGTTTCTTAGGTCCATTTTCCTTTGGTGGTCCTTATATACAGGTATTATTATAGATCTCTGATCAATATCTGTTCCTGTTGCATCAAAATCACATAGGTATGATCCTTCAAACAAAAAACACATCAGAAATGATGTCAAGATTGGAAACATGACTCAAATCTTTGTAATATCCATTACATAAACACATCTGTTATAATCCTATCTAAATGTCCAATGGTCTATCTGAGAAGATAATTATTTTACATAAGTTTTATCTAAACCTCATTAGAATTATCAGTAATTGGTTTCACAACAAATAAAGTTTCCAATGAGTTCTCCTTCAAACAGAAACATAAGACGATTCATATCCAATACGAATGCTGCTACAACTTGTGTGTTTGTTATTTTTTCTATTTTTAGCATTATGATAATTTATAAATACTTGATGTTTGTAATATATAATATTGTATAACCACTTTGTTTCATTAATCACTCACTAACAAGTATAACACACTCTACTACCTCAGCTATAAATAGAATACACACAGGCGTCTGGTCTGGCGATCAACTGAAAACTGGGGAGTCAAGGGTTATGGATACAAAACCTGACCTGCTGGTTGGTTGAAAAGGTATTTAGCCCCAGACAAAATTATTGCACTTATATCAAGGCATGAAGTCTGGGAACCGTCTGGTGTTAGGATCTACCCAAGGGTTGTGGGTACGAACCCTTGCCTGCTGTTTGGATGAAATGGTGTGTAGCCCAAGTCATAATTATTGCACTTATATCAAGGCAAGAAGTCTGGGAACTGTCTGGTGTTAGTATCTACCCAAGGGTTGTGTGTACGAACCCTTGCCTGCTTCTTGGTTGAAATGGTGTATAGCCCCAGTCACAATTATTTCACTTAAATCAGTAAGGTAGTCTGGGAACTGTCTAGTATTAGGATCTACCCAAAGATAGTCCTGGTCAGTTGGTCGGATAGAATGGTATTTCACACCCTATTCATAGTTACCAGTTATTTCACTTATATAAGGTAGGTAGTCTGAACTGTCTGATATTAGAATCTACCCAAGGGTTGTGGGTACCAGTCCTGGTCAGTTGGTTAGAATGGCATTTGACATCCCATTTAAAACTTTCTCACTGATATTAAGATTGGCTGTCTGTGAACCACCTTATACTAGGGGTCAAAATTAGGGGTCAAAACTATACATGTTGAAGCACTGTGATCCATAAACCTTTGATTTAGAACACTTGGCCACAGGACCAAGTCAGACTTTATGATACCAGATTCAAACAGGACAAACATCAGATTTATATGTGTCCGACAGTGTTTTGTTTTTAAAGTATACTGTATGACTGAATTCAGGTTTGTCCATTTTAAATTTGTTGTAAAATTGAAAATGATTCAAAAATAAAAATTTTAATTATTGTGGAACAGGCCCCAGTTCACAATTATTCACTCCATTGAGTGTACACTCAACTCAATTTAGGGATTATTTCAATGTCAATTTTTAAGACATTACATAGTTGAAATTGAATATCTTATGTTATATTGAAATTGTTTAGTGTAGTTTTGTTGAACAAAACAAAAATATTGTCTCATAAAACTTAAAACATTTTAAATATTGATGAGAGAAAAATAAAAATATTTGAGTTGAGTGTACACTTAATCGAATGAATGATTGTGAAACTGGGGCCAGGCTGGCAGAAAACAAAAAGAAAATAGACAGCTAGGAAGGTTTCATATTCAACCCCTATTTCTTAAATTACTGGCATATACATGTACGAGATAAAATAACCTTGCATCTTTAAGTGCAGAATCATGTGCAATCAAATATTTCACTTTCAATTATTTAGCTCAAACACATCTATTACATAAGATTGATGTTGAGAAAATACATAAGTTGTCTAGACCTGTTACAACAAGAACTATTCATTTTCTCTTTTTAAACTTGATAAAAATTGAAAAAAAAATTACATGGTCTGTTTAAATTTAATTTCACATTTACACAATAGTGTGTCTATGTTTAATAAAAGAGTAAGTTATTGCTTTATAATCATAACAGGTATATTCTGTCTTTTTCCAGCTCACCATCTCTATATTTAGAGGTAATGCATCAACCTCGAGGGTGGAACTATGTGGGTTCAAGCCTAGTTATGTAATATATAAGACTTTAAAATCTTTAATCTTAAAAAAATTAAAAACAACGTCTCCTTGTCTGGTGCTCGGTGTTAGGAAGGGTGCTGGTTTCTTCCTTTGTCCGGATAATGTGACGGGGGGGGGGGGGGGGGGGGGGGGGGGGGGGTTGGGGGGGGGGTGGGTGGTATGCTTGTCTGTGGCATTCTGACTCGGTGAGTTAGCAAGCCATAAACCACTGCACATCTCACACATACATAAACTTGTTCTCAAATAATCCCAAAGATGATAAAATTTGCTCAGGTGAAAATAG
>CM056608.1:25033539-25162852 GCA_029721355.1 Tegillarca granosa
CCTGCCTATAAAGACCACCCATGAGAATCAACTAAAGTGTCCTTTATAACAAGTTCAAATAATATAGACAAAGAGCAATGAGATAGGACTTTAAGCAGGTGGTCCTTATACAGAGGTGGCCTTTAAGGCAGGTTTGACTGTATCTGGTTTTTTTAAACTTGGTTATTTTATTTCAGTTTGACCTAGATGATATTGTGAGACTTTGGAATATTCATCATATTCGCGCATCGAAAAATCAGAATAGCCCACATGGTCGTCCAGTGGTGATGTATGTTGCCAAGCTCTTACAATACCCGCAGCTATTTACATGATGTAGACCAAAACAAGGTTGACGTCTGTCAAGAGGAGTGTACTTTTCGACGACAACAAGTATGCGATGAAGATATCGACGAGCTATGTCGCATTCTCATGGAAGAGAATGTACTTGCAGAACCAACAACATAGAAGAAGCTATATCACTTTATTCAAAGTTAAGATATGCATTTTATCAAGAATTGCAATTAGTTTTGTAGTTTTTGTAAACTAGTATTAAACTTGGCTGAGCGACAGAGGTAATTCCGGCGAATGAATAAATACCCTCTTGTGTTTATTATCGTACATTTCTTTCGCTGCACATGATGTATTGTTGTTGTAATATGCGCAAGTTTTCAGCTTTAATATTAAATTAATTCTTAAATTGTAGTCGTTTTCCATCTTTTTATTTCCTGTTTCTAAAGAGTTCAAGATGATTTTTTTCAGTTCGAGAATACCCTATTCGATGCCTCGATTAGGGTTAGGCTTACGGATCACAGCACCTCTCACGACATACATGGGTTCGATTCCTACTCAGGACAATTCCTAGTGTGAGAATGTTTGTCAGTTCATTTGCAGAAAGTTTTTTCAGATACTGCGGTTTCCTCCACATAAAAGTGATGTTATCTTGACGTGGACGTATTACACAATTCACTTAAATGATCTCTTCATTGTTTTAATATAAACCTTACCGTTTTTTGCGGAGACTAGACTATACTACTTGAGTATAGCAACAGGGTTTTACACAATGGTAATGCTGGTAAAACTTGGTAGACATTGGGATTTGCTAGTGTTACACTTGATTCCACCTAAAAACGAAACGCACTGCACAGTGATGTACATTTTCATGTTTTTTTTTTTAGCTTTTCACATCAATACTGGATAGACCGCCTCGGTGGCTCAGTGGTAGTGCGTCCGCCTAAAGAGCGGGAGGTCGTGGGTTCGAACCCTGGCCAGGTCATACACAAGACTTAATGTGACTGGGTAAGTGGTATGCTAGTTCGTAGCATACTGCCTCGGTGTCCTAGCACTGTTAAAAAGTTGCCCTGAGTGCGCGCTAGTACAAAACACACCATCATACACACTCGCACATCTCAAGCATACACAAACTTCTTCTTATATCAATCATTAGAGAATAATAAAACTTACTCTCATTGCGAATAGCTGAAAAATTTCAAGTGCGCTTACTCTCATTGCGAATAGCTGAAAAATTTCAAGTGCGACGTACAACAACACTCAATCAATACTGGGCAACTAAACGGCAGAGTACATGATCTTAAGAGCCGATTAAGAGATCACAGCGCTTCTTATTGCCTTGCTTGGAATCCCACTTTCAGTTCAGTTCTCTCATCAGTGGTCGTCAGTTTTTTGGAATCCCACTTTCAGTTCAGTTCTCTCATCAGTGGTCGTCAGTTTTTTGGAGTACTGTGGTTTCCTCCACCATCACAGAATTGCCTTTTAATTATAAGTTATAATCCTGGGGCCAGTATCTCGAAGCTGTCTTAAGACTTACGAATACTTAACGTGTACTTACGGTGATCTTAAACAAGAGGCCCATGGGCCTTAACGCTCACCTGAAGATATGTCCAATATTGTTTGCAAAGAGTAATAGACAATATATTGAGAACAGAACCTTGAAAAGTTCTCTCAAGTTAAGAACTCCCACAAAACTTAATCAGAAATATATCCACTCACATTTCATTTATAAGTAGCTTATATAATATGCATGAAGTAACTGTAGTGCAATGAATAATTTCCAAACCATTAATCAATTTCAGTATAATTATGAAGCTATTTCATTGACCTTTGAACATATACCTCGAACCATATATGATCGTCATGTCAATACCTACAATATTCTATACATGCCTATACAAAAAGTTATTAGTTTTCAAGATAATTAGGAATTTAAGTCTCCTTTTGCCGCTGTGACCTTGACCTTTCAACATATGACCTTGAACCATAAATCAAAATGATCGTTATCGCAATGTCTAAAATATTCTAATATACATGCCTATACAAAAAGTTAATAGTTTTCAAGATAATTAGCAATTTAAGTCTCCTTTTGCCGCTGTGACCTTGACCTTTCAACGTATGACCTTGATCCATATATCAAAATGATCGTTATGTCAATACCTACAATACTCTAATATACATGCCTATACAAAAAGTTTATAGTTTTCAAGATATAGTGACAAATATATAATTTTTAGCAATTTCCCACTTAGTGCCTTAAAATTTTCCCATTTTGAGCTCCATGGCTACCGTTTGTGCAAATCTAAAAATAGATGACCTAAGGATGTTATAAATGAAATAACTAAGGTATATCTCTTGTAGATTCAGAGGAGAATATTTTTAAACCTTTTCACTATTTCCCCCTCCCTTTTTTTGGGGGGGGGGGCCCAAGGGACATAACTCCTTTATTTGTGCAAATCTGAAAGGGCTTCACCCAGGCATGCTGGTTACCAAGTTTCATTAAATTTGGCCCAGTGGTTTTGGAGGAGAAGATTAAAATGTTAATAGTTTACGCACGACGGACGACGCACGACCGACGAAGATGGATAGCAATAGCTCAGCTGAGCTAAAAATTCACATGTATCTCGAACATTCGTTAGTAGGTCCGTAACCGGAACGTTCTCTTAACTTTAAAATAGGAATGGACCTCCCTTAACTCTTACTTACGATCCGTAACACGTGGTAGAAGAAAGAAAACGTTGTCCCAAACTATATAATGGTGCCAATAATTGAATTAAACGCCTAAACTTTATGAAATAATTCTCTCTCTCTCTCTCTTCGAAAAAATGTCAACTACCTTGGAGGAAAAATGTTATCTCCTCTCTCTCTCTCTCTCTCTCTCTCTCTCTCTCTCTCTCTCTCTCTCACACACACACACACACACACACACACACACAGAGGGGGCGCGCACATAAAAAAAACATTAATTGTATTACAAAAATTCATATTTGATTTTTCAAAGTCACGTTTTTTATGTCTATATCCAAGTGGTAGCTCATTTAGTTGGGTGTCATTCCGTTTGTAGAATGTTGCCTTCCCTACACTAAGTTCCATTTTTCATTTTAATTTAGCATTTTTGTTTTTGACCAATCGTACCACTTTTTCTATATCTCTTTTCCAGGTCTCTTTCCTCTCGAAACAGCATTTTATTTTTAATAATTTCCTTCCATATCGTTTTTTTAAAATTTTTTTAAAAATATTTATTGTTACTGTTATTATTATCATTATTATGTTATTAATAGTGTCGGGTTTAGTTAATTGGTATAGTAAGCGGGAGTTACATTACATTACACGTATTCGTTCAGCAACTAATGCAGATGGGATTGTAATAAAAGACCATGAAACCATGTTTTTTTTAATTGATAGGTCTACATAACTAATCCTTCTATTCATCAATTTTTCTATTAACTATAGTATTTTTAGCATAAACTGTTTAACTGTTTAATAAATTAATAATTAAGTCATTTTCATTACAGGGCATCGATGGCCGAGTGGTCTAAATCGCGCGCCTCTCACGGCCTGGGTTCGAATCCACTGGGGACAGTGAGAAAGTTTGTCAGTTCGCTTACCGAAGGTAGGTAGTTTTCTCCGGGCACTCCGGTTTCCTCCACCATTCCAGAACTGACCGCTTTGAAATAAGTGAAAGAAATTTGACTGGGGCGTAAAACATCATTACTCCACTCCACCCTGTTCATTACAAAATATTACAGATTTTAAGATTTTGTCAACAAAACGAATAGAATGATGTTCCGGACGCAAGGTCTTCGTCATCTCTATGTTAAGAGAGGTTTAAGTATGTTCGGGATACCCGTGTACATCTTTCGTAATTTACACTTAAGATACACGTATAATTTACTTAAGTATGGGATTTACGAGAGCTTCAAGATACTCAACCCCGACTTTTAGGTAATAATCGGACAATACGCAATTTTTTACCCACTCGTATAACTTTCACTAGTTTTCAAAACAAATGTGTCATGCACGACAAACGCTAAAATACGAAAACAAATTCTAAATGAATTTGTATTTTATTAAATCACATTCTAATTGATTTTTTTTAACTCTAATATGTTATCCCTTAAATAACTAATCCTAAGTCACCATATTCAACCCTCAATGCAATTTTAACAAAACCGGTCTATCAGACCTTTCTTTACTAAAATAAAATAACACCAGTAACCAGAAACTGTGATATCTGAAATACAGAGGCCATATAGGGTCTGTACCGCTGAACTGGTATTTAATTTCATAAATACTGTCTTAAATAGTGTCTTTATTTACAACTCGGATAAAAACTAATCAACCATGGGCAAGTCTTTTACATTTTGCCTATTTTTCATTTTTCTAATTGAATAAAAAGATTTGTTAAAAAAATCTATAGATGCTATTTTTGTTTTTTGCTATTTATGACAGCCTTAAATTTTAACCTATAATATAGGTTAACAAGTTTACATGAACAATCAACTAAAATAAAGTCTGAACAAGAAACGTTGTCTTTATATAATATCCATAACCCACACGCCGGAAGTTAGCACGCTGTCAAATTCTGATCTAAGTTCTATGTAGCTTTCATACGTTTTTGATAGTTGCAGCATGCAGCCACATGTGTGTGCCACTGGTCGTCGTTGAAGACCATTCTGTATCGTAAATTCGACAGAAATTTTTCCGGTTGTGAGGAGGTCGGATCCTGTGCAAAATCGCAAGAAAAGTTTCAATTTTTCCTGGTCAAGATTACGAATATAGGTTTTTAAATACTTTGATACTTCTAGCGACTGGCTATCCATAAACTCGGGGAACGATAGAATCTGTACAGCTTTCTTGTTAGTAGGCTGCAGCGTCTCATAAAGCTTAATGAATTTGGTCTCATTCATGCCAATGGAAGTGCTAAAGACTTCTCTCCAGCAGTCACAGACATACATCGGCGTTTGTAGCAGTTCTTTATGTGCTATTTCTAATATTATAGATTTTATGTTTTCGGCCGTTGGATTTGTTCTACAGTCATGTGTGTCAAGAGTGTCCATTAATTCATCGGTGTCCACAGATTGAAAATCATTTTCCGCAGTCTTCAAAACATCTTTGTCTGGAATTGATAAAAAGTTGTAGAAGTCCTGGATTAGTTCTGTTGTTTGTACTTCGCGGTTTGGATACAAACATTGCATCATAAATGTCTTCGCCAACAGTATAGGCCAATACCCAGTAAACCTGTAACCATAACACAATATATTTGCGACCGATCTCCATTCTACTGCTGCAAAATCATGCCGTAAACTTGGAACTTTTGAAAGTCTTCCAACTGTACATTGTATATAAAAGTCTGTCCAAAATTCACTTATCAAATCCCGTAAGATCCCACCCGTATCTTCTCCTTGCTCTCTTTCTCCATTAGGCATGATTCTATTTATTATAATGTGTTTATTAGTGATAGTTGGGTCTTTAAGATAACCGATCATTTCTGTAAAAGCAGTGGCTCCACGATGAATAGTCAGTTCGACAGGAGGTTCATTGCCGTAAAAGGGCAATGTTGTTTCGTTATCATCAATATGACTAGGTGTGTTCTCACTTTCCATATTAAAAAACACTTCATTTTCAGATAAATCAAGTGCTGGATATACACCTTGTATAACATCTAATTGAATATTAGTATTATCATCGCTGTTAAAATCGAATTCTGCTTGAAATGGTTCGGTATCATTCAGCGGCATGCGACTTTGTGAAATATCAACAAAACTCGTCTGAGGTTTCTCGGGAGTCGACGTTGCCGGAACTTTTTGCACTATGGTGTCGACTTGCAATAATTGATCGGAGGACATTGTGTTATTTATCTTATCATTTTTATAATTAGAATGGTCGTTCTGTGACGGTGTCTTGTCTTCTTTGACAGTCGTTGCCAAAAGAACCGAAGCAA
Source organism: Tegillarca granosa (assembly GCA_029721355.1). Lineage (NCBI taxonomy): Eukaryota > Metazoa > Mollusca > Bivalvia > Arcoida > Arcidae > Tegillarca > Tegillarca granosa. The sequence continues at coordinate 25,039,751 of CM056608.1, forward strand.
ATTAATCCCAGTTTTCTCATACAGTTCTCCTACAGTTTCGGAATTTATCATAATTTCCTCTGAATAATCTCTTACATCGATATGAAAATTTTCAACAGTTCCCAACTTTGATTTGCCGTCTCTAAAGAAAAGATCCGTTGCTATAGCTTTTATTGTGTTAACATCGGCATTTTTGTCTATGTCAATTTTTCTTGTTCCTCCACCATTCTTCGTCCGGACTTGTTTGAATGTCTTAGAAATCGTATCAAAATTTATCCACCCCAATTCAATTTTTCTAGTGAATTTTTTTGCATTTTTGTTTCCGCTTAAGTGCGACTTTTTTAAAGGTATTTCTTCTTCACCAGCCTCTTTCATCATCAACTTGCGGCGTAATGAGTTTAACAGTGACGTTTTCCTGTCTTCTATTTTTGAATCTTTCGACAAATGTTTGCAAAAAGTTTTGACAGCGATCCTATCACCTTCCAAAGGTAAGTAATGCCCCAATTGTTCGTTATTCATAGCTTGAATGACATACTTGTCGATCTGAAAAATAGACAAACATCGTTCTTGTATTAATGCATTAAACAATATCGATTTATATGTATATCAACTTTACCCGTGCCTCAGATGCTCAGAAAGAGTCACTATATCTTTCTATATACATGTAAATGCATTGTGACGCACAGAACAACCTCATGGATATTCATGGATTTACTCACACGATTACACACACACACACACACACACACACACACACACACACACACACACACAATTGAATCTGAAAACAAAATTCAAATATATCCGCTTTATTAAGCCTTTTTTAGGAGGATTGGCAATTCAGACCCTTTTTAACTTAGATAATTGTTATTGCTTCTTGTGTAAAGTTAAGCTGATTGATAGTTTACTTTACAATTTATTTCAGATATTATATACGAGATACGTTTTTATTGGTTGCAATTTATACTATTAAATCAAGTTTATGCACTTCTTGAGTGTGTTCATATGTTTCTGATCTGCTTTGTACTACAGCAATGATGCCGACAATAAAAGCGCTAGCACAGAGGTCCATAATGGCTTTGAATTACATTGCATACCACTCGACAAAGAAAACACTCTCCTTAAATGCACAGAGTTTTAGAGATTACCACACCACCATGACCTAAAAAATTCAACGGTTAACTCAACAGTAGCATAATATTTAGATAGTAAATTTTCCATGTGGTATACGTACTTTTATAAAAAAAATAAATTTTAGATTTTTTATCAATTTTTTAATGTCTCTGACATCATTTCAAGGTTTCGTTGAACAAACGATAAGCCGATGAAACGGCTTTGCAAGGCAAAACATACTATCGGATCAATGTATCAATTCTTTTATTTATTTATTTCAACGTAAAATGTTTGCATTCAGTGTATAAAATAGTATAGATGTGAAGATGTGAACCATTGTTCTCAAATCGTTTTGTGAATTATAATTTTAAACAGAGAAACACATCGCTTTTTGTTCTTACCTTGTTTTCTTCCATTTTCAAAATAATTTCTTCGCTTATCCCTCTGGTTCGTAAAAAACTAGCTAGTTCCTCATTCATTTCTTTTTTGTCCATCTTCCTCTATCTCTATAATATGATATGATATGATATGATATGATATGATATGATATGATACAATTCAAGACGTTGTGATATATTATATACGATATGATATGATATGATACAAGACATGATATGATATGATATGATATGATATGATATAACACTCAAATGACAATTACAAACTAGTAAACCAATGTTGTATGAAATCAGTGCGTTTTATAGTTCATTCTTTTTAAGAATTAAAAAAACGAGGTACTCAACAAGTGTTACCCTAGGATGAAAACTGCAAGACAAAAAAGTGATCTTTTTTGTCTTTACTTCTTTGCATAAAGATATTTATTCTTGCTTTTTTTATGTTATGTTCTTTTTAGATGCCTAATCCAGTTTAGGTATACGCTTTTGGACATTTTATAAATCCTGGTTATTTCAGTGTAAAAATTCAAAAGTCTGCATGTGAAAATGGCATTGATAAAATGAAAATAGCATTGATAAAAATTAAATCATACGAAACGATTCTATACTTTAAAGCTCACTGGACGAAAGTGTGCAGAGGTATTGCTTTCAATAAGATCGTCCGTATGCGGTTTTACGGTTCTGATTTTTCTTTTAGTTTTACCTATTAGATTGCCATAATACTTGGTTCATATGTTTCTACGGATTCAGATAGGGTTAAGGGGTTAAGAGCGCGGACACTTGTAAGGAGTATAAAACGTATCTATATATGTGAAGTGCAAGGTAGTGAAAATATTTACCGAGACAAAATACTAGTATTTCATTATTGTGACCGCTACATAATTATCTTGTACAGAGCCAACCAGTAATAGTCTATGCCAAGGAAACCGACAGCTGTTAGATCCCTCGGGTTAACCACTTTGCCACCGCGCCCCCACTATTATAAACACTCAGTATCAAATCATGAACGACATAGTGGCCAGTTACTTGTCGGATAAAACAGCATATATGTGGAATTTAACCAAGTATCACCACTTTTGAACAAATTTTAATGTACCGCGAATGTAGCACATGTAAATTTAACAACATTTCCTCCATTTTCTCACAAAAATGTAACATTATTACATTCAATAATAGTAGATGGGTTGGATTAATAGTGTTTTCACACCATTTTAGATTTTTTCGCTTATATTAACTGGGTGAGTTCTAGGCTGAGGAAACCGGAGTGTCAAGAGGAAAAACCTCCGACCTACCGCAAGCCAACTGACAAACTTTCTCATATTAAGATTTACAACAAATGGGGTACGAACTTAGGTGAAGATAGGCACCGTAAACACGCGCTTTAGTTCACTTGGCCACCTAGGCCCCACGAAAAGATGGGTATTTATTTTAAATACATTCAATGATTAAGGATATCATGGTCAAGTTCATTCAATTCTCAGTGCAATGATACCATATTTAAACATTCAAGCCTTCCAACGCACACATACGCTAACAGAATTACAAATTACAAATTTTTTGTATTTTATTTTACTTTCAATACGAGAAGCCGTTCACAACAATGTCCGAAAAGTTAATTTGGAATGTAATAACTGCTTTGGTAATCTATTTTACGAAATACTTTTTTATCTAGACTTTTACCTGACAAGCACTTTTATTATTATGCCTTTATCAAGCCTCAACTTGGAAATCAAATCCGTGACCTTCGGCTTCGAGTACACTCTGATCACTTAGTCATATGGAGATTTTTTTCTTTACATTGATAATTATTTGATACTTAGCGCTGCTTCAGTTTAGAAGTGTCATGTGCTGATTTTGAATGCATTTTTCAATAGAAATTCAAAAGCCTTGCCTTTTGAATTTTAATTAAAATATACACAAATTTGGATGCTAAGAAAACTATATTCATCTATTTAGTAATTTTATTATATTTTGTGTTTATTAACTATAAAGTCTGATAATAAAATGAATTCAGTTTTCTTAGTATCCAAATTTGTGCTGATTTTGAATGCACTGTTTTAATAGAAATTCAAAATCAGAACATGACAGAAACAAAACATATTTTTTTTTTATTTCAAGACTTCAATGTGTAATTTTTAACCAACTTTAATGTCGAAAGAAAATGCCTAAATGATTGAATCAAGCCATTTTATACATTTCGGGAAAACAATTTCTAAAATTTACATACAATTTAGTTTCATTTTTGTGGGGGTACAAAACGAAGTCTTATAAATTTCTTGGAAGGGGAGTTTAAACTTATTCATGAATATTCGAAATTAGATTCCTATATTTAATCTGATCCTATTGATTTCTACATCACAAAGATCGTGTTTAACAGACAAAAGCAAATCAAATAAAGCTGTTGATTGTTGATATAAATTTCCAAATAGATTTTATTATTAGAATTTTTTATATTCACTAATCATTAATTAAGCTTATGAAACTTTGAGCAACTAGTTTATGTATAAGTTGCTTTCCCTGGTAGTTATAAATCGCAATAATGTAGCTGTGCTGTCAAACTCATATTCTAGTATTTACTAGTATGTTACTGAGATTAAAACAATATTTCGCCGAAACATGCGGTGGGCCAAGACATGATAAAAATCATATCTTGCTTCAAACTTTAAACCTTCAAACACCCCTAACGCATGAAAATTATTTAAAAATCATATCTTAGCGTAAAACTTAAACGCAGTGCTGACTATGAATCAATCAATCAATGAGCCAGATAGTAAACGGTACATGGCGCTTTCTTTCAACAGAATAAATTCTCCATATAATTGTGTAGACGGAGTTCGCGGGATTGATTCTGTAGTTGCGGCTTGTCAGGCATATAATAAAAGTGGTTGTCGGGTTAAAACCTGGATATATGTCTGATGTAAAGGGCTAATATCAAATGCTAATAGTTTATGCGAATTCGTAATTTAAAAAAAACGAATTAAGTATTTAGTAAATACAAATAATATTAAACATTATCGGCATCGTCGAAAAAAATAATGTTTGTACTCCGTCCGTCAGTCCGTCACATTCATGTTTTCCAGATTTTTAAAAAAAAAAATAATAACAACTTGTTGATATTGCTTTAATATGGTATGCGAATCTACCATTATCAGTTATATAGATCACGTTAGTATTTAGTTCTGATCTTCTAATTTTTTATGATGTTTGACTTTTTGCAGAGTTAAGGGTTCTTTGTTTTCCATTTGCCGGTAAGAGTCTTACTATTGTCTGAACAATATTTTCAGAATGCTTGTTCTATTCAAAATAAACCCCACCGGCCTTGGTAGGTCTTATTTTAAAGATGATCAATATTCAAGCATATCATGACCAAGTTGCTTCGAAACTTATAAAGCTTATAATTGTTAATAACCTAAGTAATTAGTTAATTTATTTATCAGTCTGCAAATAGAAGATGATTGCTGTCTTAAACCTCGTTTTAATAACTGAATAGACGAGCATCTCCAATAAAACTTGGGATGTACTAAAACTGATAGCGGGACATGATACAAAAGAGGGAGTCATTGAATACAAGAATAATTTAGCTACTACCACTCTTAATGCCCATTGTGTTTCTGCATTTTGAACGACCATAATTAACCCTTAAAAAAAGCTTCGATTGAAATGGCACACACGAATTGCATCATGTACAAGTATGTATAGTAAGTTCAGTCGGTCAAAATGTTGCTAAGTGGTGCCGATTCGTTGGCATACGTTTTGACAGTTTATAAAAATGACAGATTATTTCATTTTAAATTGATAGATAACATTACGCGAGGAATTCGCCAACGATGCATTCAAAAAAAGTTCCGTGAATTGATCTCTACATTTTATTTTTGGCATGAAGGCAATTGTAATTGACAATTTAGTCATGCAATCTTGCGTTTTACATACATGCAATCAACGTGTGTGTGTGTGTGTGTGTGTGTGTTTGTGTGTGTTGTGTGTGTGTGCGTGTGTGTGATCGAGAGAGAGAGAGAGAGAGAGAGAGAGAGAGAGAGAGAGAGAGAGAGAGAGAGAGAGAGAGGGAGAGAGAGAGAGAGATGTACCTAAGTCTTACACTTGAGGCCTTTTCACTACTGTAGTGCTCACAATAATTGTAACACGTCTCGCTTCAGAAGATCATTACTTTAATGGTTTATCCTCAATGTCAATATTACAAAAAGCGATTAATATTAAGCCTTAAGGGACATTAAAATGTAAAGTAACAAAGGTGCCAAGTAGCTGTCAAGTGTGCGACCAAACTTTGTTAACATCCGTGCAGTTCAAATAAATATCTGCAAAGATCATCTATTACAATTTAATTGACTTTCAAAGTCGTTTAAATAAAATTTCTTTTAACTAACTTACCAAACCCTCCCAGTCTATAGTCAATAAACTCTATCGCTGCTATGGCTTCCGTGTTGTTAAAAGAATAAAAAATCGTCACGTGGTTTTATTCTAGCGAAACTATGTCGTAATTACGACATAACTAAGTCGTAATAACGACATAACAAAGTCGTAATTACGAGATACTAAGTCGTAATTACGACATAACTAAGTCGTAATAACGACATAACTAAGTCGTAATTACGAGATACTAAGTCGTAATTACGAGTTAGTAAGTCGTAATTACGACATAACTAAGTCGTAATTACGAGATACTAAGTCGTAATTACGACATAAGTAAGTCGTAATTACGAGATACTAAGTCGTAATTACGAGATACTAAGTCGTAATTACGACATAACTAAGTCGTAATTACGACATAACTAAGTCGTAATTACGAGATACTAAGTCGTAATTACGACATAACTAAGTCGTAATTACGAGATACTAAGTCGTAATTACGAGATAACTAAGTCGTAATTACGAGATAGTAAGTCGTAATTACGACATAACTAAGTCGTAATTACGAGTTAGTAAGTCGTAATTACGACATAATTTATTTTTTGTAGGTGGCACTTGTCGGCTTCCGTAGTTCTACTCTTCAGTTTTCTTAGACTGAAGCCTTCAGTGAAGGCTTAAATAAAACGTTACAAGAAACGCGGAATATTATTGGTCATTTACGAACAGATTGCAGCTTGACATTCCAAACATCAGAATGACGTAGCAAGTCGTATCTATCCATTATTATGGTTAATACTAGAGTTGCTGCTATAAATAAGCCTCAGAAGGCGTGATTAGAAACAAGTGCATCACGATTTTGTTACTGAGGCGTGTTCAAGTTACTGGTTGCTTTCCACTGAGCTTGCAAAAGTTTTAACTAATCCTGTCATACAAATTCCTTCTAGAAAGAAACCATACCCTTGGACTGAAATATAAATTGAAATGCATGCTTGTTTCAGAATTTATTTAAGCTATTTCTTACAAACTTTGTCCGAGGGACGCCATCTTGAATCTAAGGCGAACAACCTTAAAATATTGATAGCGGTCGCACGCTTGCGCTCGCGCCTACAGTCATTCCTGAACGGCTTGAAGTCATTGCGCAAGCGTACATAGTGTATCTTGAACGGGCCTATGGTCTATGTGGTATGAACTCTCCATCGTGAAAAACCTATATAAGACTTTTTTTTTTTTTTTTAAAAATATTTGTATATTTCACGATGAAATTATCAAATATCTTGTAAATACCAAGAAAGGCAAAAACATATTTTCCGTGTAACAAAACATTTTAATATATATAAACTATTTACACATGTATTTACAATGATTTTTAACGACCGAGCATGGTGAGCATTTCACCGGGTTTTAACGAACAGTTTTTAGTATGATCGGATTTCATAACCACTTTGTCTTTACATCCGTCTTGTACCACTGTACATCTCTCTGGATATCCACTGATACGTAAATAATTACTGAAATAAAACAATAAGACAAAATAAGACTGTTATAAGGATTATATTTTTATAAGCATAAAAATGGAGAGTTGTTTATGTTCGTCAGGAAAAAAAAATCGTCGTTTTTATTAACCAATGAAAATAGCGAAGTTTATTTCCTAAAGAAAATTTGTGATTCTACAGTATGTGTTTGGCTTTTTTTTTTTTTTTTTTTTTTTTTTTTTTTTTTTTTTTTTTTTTTTTTTTTTTTTTTTTTTGCTGTTTCCATCACTTACTTGTACTGTGTTTTGGTTTTGGTTGTGAATTGCGATTGCGAAGTAGATGATTTTGGTCTTATGTTTTAACTAACTACTACTTAGTGGTTCTTGTTGAAAATTCCGCAATAATTGACGCCATTATGTAAAACGGCATGGAAGAGAAAGAATAAAAAATGAAACTGATAAAAATGTACTTGGTAACAGCAAACGAAACACGGAACAATGCACATTTACAGAAAAAAAATAGAGGTACGACCTTTAAAAGAAATCTGGGATAAATCTGGGATAAGTGTCAAGTGTCTCGTTTTAGTAGTGTTAAAATGCTGGTCTTTCATTAATTTTACTTTGTTTTCTGTTAACAACTGTGTGTTAATTAATGTTTTTTTATCGTTTCGTCTCGTCTCTTCTCCTTTTTTGTCGCTATACAATACTGCTTATTCGGTTTTAACCGACGAATGAACTATTCACAAAATGTAAAAGAATTAGTGGATACCTGGTGGAGAATACTTACTCACAAAGCCCTAAAGAACCATCTTGACCACAATTATATGATGTACAATTTATTTCTCTTTTCTCTCCTAAATGGAATATGTATCCTTTATATTCGCAGTGGGTTGGCTCTAAAATATAACACATAAATAACAATTTTTATTGGCCCAAAATGAAACTATAGAAATCATGATTGACGTGTTTGACGAAACCATCTTATGGATATACGATTTACGGCACTTTTCAAAGTGAGTATTCGTGGAAGTTCAAATTCTTTGAATGCTTTTACCATTAATTTATTTACAAAAAATTAATATTCATGTTATAAATGTATATCCGAAAAAAAGAATAAAACCCATATGGCGTTCTAGATGAGAAAAAAAAACAGGCTTCAAATTATTCCTTTACTAGAATTTTGACTTAACTTTAACTTCTTAACTTAAATCTCTTTTGTTACAACCCCCATATAAATGAATGAATAAATAAATAAATAAATAAATAAATAAATAAATAAATAAATAAATAAAATAGATAAATAAATAAATAAATAAATAAAATAAAATAAAATAACACTTATGTAATAAAATGAAAAAGATTTTCAAAATAACACAAAAATCTTTAATATCTTAAAAATAAACAAAATTATAACGATTTCAATTTTAACAGATTTAGTTAAGAAAAATCTTGATTAAGATTCAATGATTGTTTAACTGGCCAGTGACTAACGGATGCATATGTCATCAGTCACGCGGAGGGGGGTTAATTAGAACATTATGTCATTAGTCACGCGTAGGGGGTTAATCAGAACATTTTATATAACAATGTATAGTTATATATAATACAAAAATATAATTTCGTGAATGAACTCATTTTAGAGTTTGACCTAAATCAAGATAACACATTACATTTTATACATTTATTTGAAACAAGGTCAAAATCTACTGACGTGGCGTACAGTTTCAGGGGATTTTTCATAATCTCAAATTAGATACCGTTTTTGTAAAAAAAATTAATTAGTTAATTAATAATAATAATAATAATAATAATAATAATAATAATAATAATAATAATAAAACATAATATGACATTTATGTTACATTAATATTGACATCAAAAGTGCACGGTACGGATGTATAAATGTCAATGGTACTTATTTATTTTTGTGAATGTTTTACAGACATTTTTCTGACATTCCAAAATGATTTTAAAAGCATTTGAAGATATATTTCTTGAATACCACATACTGTAAATTTATTTTTACAGAAAAGAATTTTTAACAAAAATTATTTTATTAATTTTAAACATTTTCATAAAAATCCTGTGATAATTTTTTTTTTCGGAGAAATTGTGACAACATTTGACTTTTTAAACTTTTTTTGTCAAATCTGCTGGATAGATTTCATTACGTCATTTAGCGGTTTATTTTTACTAAGTAAATAACCATTTGATAAACTCCTTTTGGAAATACAATATTTTTTAATAAGAACCAATTTTTTTCAATTTAATGAGCAAAGGTAAGTCTTATCAACTGCTGAAGATGAGTCGTGCTTTTTTTCAAAAACAACAATGCTTAATAGTAAATAGCGTCACGTAACTTTATCAAGGTTTGACAAAATTTGTAAATTTTAGGGTAGTTTTTATCATACAAAAATAATAAGAGCACCAACACTGTCCTAAAACGTTAAAATTATTTTAAAATATTAGTGGACATTCATTTATGTAGAAATAACACGTGAAACGTGTACAAAACCAGCAGATGTGCAAATCATACAGTTTGACGTTAGAGATGATGTTATTCCGGAAAAAACGATAGCGTCTCTAATTTTTTTTCGGATAAACCGTATGACACTGTTTGGTCAATTAATGTTGTCAGAAAATGTACCTTGTGGCAAAATTTTCAGTCGTTTGAATTTAAAAAATATATATTTTTAAAACTAAGGTTTGTTCCCTCATTCAAAGCATTCCTTAGCTGATTTGGATTCATATAATTTTTTAACTTTGGATTCATTAATTTTCAAATGTTTGAATTATTGTTTTTATCTATCATATCAATTTTTTGGGCCCCTTGTGTCACTGATGAGGAATTAATTTCCGAAATGTGCATATATGACACAGCAAAATTAAACAGGTATTTTAAAAAATATTTTAAAAGACTGTTAATGCAATTTAAGTTATAGCCGCTCAACACTTTTATTGCAGATATTTAATTTGGTTTTCCGAATATATACAACGTTTAATTTTTGTGGACAATTGTTAGCCTATAAGTGCTGTTCTATAGCAATCTCTCGGAATAAAGCGATTTTGACACCGGAAACCTCAGATAGGACGATTCAATATACTGCTCACACTAACGTCATGGATTCGTGTATGATATGTGAATAAAATCCAATTTTGATATGCTTCTGCATACGTCTATGAATGTTTTCTACCCTGTCTGACGTTTCCACATGATAATTAAAGTATATTTAAGAATATTGGATTGTTGTAATTATCAGTTATTAGAATAAAATTTTGATAAAATTGAATAAAAGCTAACAAGTTATTGAATTACCTGATGAAGTGGAAGGAAAAATGCTACACCAACCATGGATTTCTGGATATAACGCAGACAAAATAAAAATAAATAATGTAAACAGCGAGAACTTCATATCTTCTTGTGTTCAGTTAAAGTTGTCTGAAAGAAACAAATAAAGCTTGTATATTTCCACGTTAAAAGCGTCAATTTTAACGTAAAATTTGGCGTCTTTTTAACCCCGTCGTCAAACAGTCTATAAGACAACAACAACGACGACAACAACAACAACAACAACAAAAAAAAAAAAAAAAAAAAAAAAAAAAAAAAAAAAAAAAAAAAAAATCACTACGTTGGTTTTCTCATGCATTGTAAGTAAAATATAGCAATGTTGGAACTGTCCCTACTACCTAAAATATATCACAACATGACGCATTAAAATATATTTATTTCATATCTAGAACTTTTATAAAATGTTTCCGGTAATATTTTTTAAAATAAATATTCTCGTTACACTTTTTATAATAGTGTAATTAAATTTCCTGTGGCTTGTTTTATTGCAAAAACATTTCATTTAAGTAGCAGCAACTTTGTGTCATAGCTGTTGTTTTTACTTAATTTAATTGTTTCAAAGTCGTTCTAATATATATTTTTAAAAAAATCCTGTGGCTATTTCTACTGCAAAATATTTCATTTTACTGCAACTTGATGTCAAACGGTTAACTTAATTTTATTGCTTCAAAAATAGTTGTATGTATGTCTTTAATTTCACCTGTTACAGGTGAAAATTTTATATCTTAAACAACAAGTGTCAACATTTTGCAATACTATCGGAATTGAGTGATAGCCTTTAACTTACCTTAGACTTAAGAGGATGGCAGTTTATAGAGTGACAATGAAACAAAGACTGTCCTTATATTACCCCTACAGATAATATTCTGATAATGTGTAGAAATTCCTGACGAAATTATCAATCTTTAAAAACATGTTTACTTCAAAGTATTGGAACGAACGTCACAACGAACGTAGATTAATGGACATTTACCGATGCTAGGTCGAAGAAAATTCCATAACATTGTTGATATTGGTTGGTACGAATGTCATAAAAAACATAAAATAACGGATATGGACCAGAGCCAACTCTAGAACTCTGTTCATATTGCAACAAACGTCACAAAAACTTATATTAACGGATGTTGGCCAGCGTTAGTCATAAAAAAATCAAAGCTCCGTTCATATTGCAGCAAACGTCACAAAAACTTATATTAACGGATGTTGGCCAGCGTTAGTCATAAAAAAAAATCAAAGCTCCGTTCATATTGCAGCAAACGTCACAAAAACTTATATTAACGGATGTTGGCCAGCGTTAGTCATAAAAAAAATCAAAGCTCCGTTCATATTGCAACAAACGTCACAATAACTTATAATAACGGATGTTAGCAAGCGCTTAGTCATAAAAAACTTCATAATACCAGTCATATTGGAACGAAAGTCAAGAAAACCATACACTAGTATTTAAGCATGTATTAGCCATTGTTATGAAAAGGAAAACTCCATAACACATTTCATATAGGAACGAACGCCACAACAAATATAAATTTACGGATACTGGCCAGCACTAAGTCAAAATAAACTCCAGCATCGTTCATACTGCGATGAACGTAAAAAATAGAAAACTCCGCATTTACATATTTTATTGCAATTGGTTTTAATATTTAAATTCGCTTATTAAAATAACTTTACCGACATTTTTGTTTTGCAAAATTGACCAAATTTGCGGTAAAATTTACATATAGAACATATAAGCACTATAAAAGTACGAATGTATCCTGATTTAAAACCTAAACACAACAAATCACATAGTGAACGAAGCTTACAATTTTCATAGTAAAAAAAATGGTTCTGCGGCACGAACATTACAAAAATAAAAAATGAAATAAAATAAAATAAAATAAAGCAACGCAAAACAAAACAAAATAAATAAATAAATAAATAAATAAATAAATAAATAATAATAATAATAATAATAATAATAATAATAATAATAATAAAAACATTCAACCTACAATATTTACGATACGATAAATATTCAGACTCCTAGTTTGTTTTTGATTTTTTCCTTTGTTACCGACTTCAACGACATATTTAAAATTGTGAATTAACATTGTTAAATATATTCCTTGTACAAAACATTTTGCGAAGTTCTAAAGCAAAAATACGAAAAATGATAAATTTTTACTTTACGAGACTAATTGTTCCTGGAGGACAAGCTTTTCAGTTTTTCGTAAAGACGATTTGCTCTTTTAATGTAAAATTGGTCCTTTAATGCTATAAATGAAAGCCATTTTTATGTTTTTATTATATGCAGTAGACCCACGTTTTTTGGTTAATGGTTGCAATCATGTTAAAAAATCTAGCCGATTTTTGCCTATTTCTTGAACCCGTTTTATCAAGCATACAATTTATTTTCAGATAATTTTTAATAAATATATGAACTTACGATTGAGTTACAATAACCTTGATAACCTTTGTCTATATCTGCTTTTAAACATTTTAAAAGCACTTTGCAAACTTTGGCCTGTTTCTTGCTATCTTGGACATTTTCATCTAACTTGTGAAATCCGTTATTCGTTTCATTTAAACAATCGTAATAACTCCAATCTGGTTGAGCAGGAAGGATATAGAATGCGTAAAAACAAAACTTAATTTATAATTCAGTTAAAAAATAGGAACATTAAAGGATTTTTGTATTTATTAAGTGAACCTAATCTTTAGACAAAAGAGAAGGGATTGTTAAACTGCAGTATGTGGTCACCATTTTTGTCCCATCACCTGTCATTTGTGTAATTTTGACAGACATTAATGTTTGTCAGTTATAATTAACGGCGAAAACACAAAAGAGACGGTTAAATTTTTTAAACAGTTTTGGTATCTTAAATATTTATTATTAAATAGAAAATAATAAAATAATAAAAACTAAAATGAATTTATTTTTGTAGTTACATGTATTTTTTGTGAATGATTAACGGCGAAAACACAAAAGAAACGGTTAAACTATTTTAACAGCTTTGGTATCTTTAATGTTTAGAATTAAATAGAAAAATGATAAATTGTCAAAACTAAAATGCTTTTATTTTTTGTAATTATTATAATTATTATTATCATTGTTGTTGTTGTTGTGTGTGTGTGTGTGTGTGTGTGTGTGTGTGTGTGTGTGTGTGTGTGTGAATTATAGTTTTTTACGAAACAAAACCTTAGTAAAATATTTTTTTTTGTAGATAATACCAGGTAATGAATTTAACATACATGCTTAAAAAAATACCTATTTTATAGCACTGTTAATTCGACCACACGTGAGTATGACGTGCTCGATTTTAAGTTTAACGTCGCAGCTATTTTCAGGTATCCGCGAAGCAATACGCTAATCAGTGATTAATCTACAAAAAGTTCATGTAGTGCACGAGTTCATGCAAGTGTTTGTTGTCTGACTTCTGTACTGGAGTACTATACAGTAATCCGCAGCGTTAGAGATGAACGTTATGGTTCCAGTTTATACTGCATGCATATTTCTTCTTAATTGAACTTTTTTGAAAAAATACCAATATGTCATTTGGAAAGACTAGTCATGAAGTTATTTAAAATTATTATTTTTCAATTTTGATTAGTACTGAAGTTTTCAGTGTGAAAAAAAAACCATTTTTGACCGTAACCCAAAAAGGCCATTCTAAAACAATCTTAAAAGTCAATTCTTCAATAAAAACAAAATTCGGTCAATCTCCCGTCCATTGGTTTTTTGATTTCATAGAATTTTTATATTTGGCAGGAAAAAAATTGACATTTAGAATATTCTCTTTATTTCATCACTTTTATTTTTGCAGTTGAGCTATTGCGACCCATCTTCGTCCGCCGAAACTTTTCACATTTTAAACTTCTCCAAAACCACTGGGCCAAATTGAATGAAACTTGGAAACCATCATGCCTGGCTGAAGGCCTTTCAGCTTTGCACAAATGAAGGAGTTTTGTCCACTTGGGGCCCCATAAGAGGAGAAATAGCGAATCTTTGAATGTACGAGATTTACCCTAGTTATTTCATTTATGTTGTTACATCAACTAGTCTTAGATTTGCACAAAGGGTAGCCATGACGCTCAAAGTGGGGAAATGGCAAGGTACGTATAGGGAGTATTGCTTGAAAAAGTATATTTGTCATTAAATCTGAAAAAATATTTACTTTTTGTTTAGGAATGTAAATGAGAATATTTTAGTTATTGATATGACGATCATTTTGATGTATGAATCAAGTTCATAGGTTTAAAGGTCAAGGTCAAAACCTGAAATAGTTAATTATCTTGAAACTATAAACTTTTTATATAGGCATGAATATTAGAACATTGTGGGATATGTCGATCATACGAACGTCACAAAAACAAAAAATGGAATAACGGATACGGATCTGTGCTAAATGGTCAATCATCTGAAAATTATTTATTGCACTTTAGTCACTACATGCATTTTAGCTATTTTATAAATGAACTGTGACTAGATATTTCATTTCCAAAGTAGGGAAAACTTGTATGTATCCTCAGGTGGGCGTTAAGGCCAGCGTCGATCCAAGCAATCTTCCACATCAATATCATGTCAAAATGAGAGAATTGTAATAAAACACAATTACATATGTTAATCATTTAACTGTTAGAACGAGTCAATAAGGTTTCACATTTCTTTTAGAAACACCAAACACTTAAAAATAATTTCCATGGTAAACATATGCTAGGTCTTCATTGTGTTTACCATAAAATATTAAAGTATTGCCTTTGATATATCCTGCAAAAGTCTCGCATCATAATGTAAAGTCTTTGGCAACAGATCTTCAAATATTTGACAAGAACCTTCAAGAATTGAGAAAATCTTTTCTCCGTGATTTATCAAGAATTTAGAAATGCCCTTAACATTTTTTTCTAATATTTGCAAGATTTATCAAAAACAGAGGAAAATCCTATGCAAAAATATTTCGTTGTTTGTAAGATGTAAAAAGAATTTAGAATAAAAAGCCTTGGCAAAAGATCTTTCAAATATTTAGATAAGATGCAACAAGAATTAAGAAAATCTTTGGCAAAAGATTAGCTTAGATATTTTGAGGCACTTGAGTAGTAGATCTCCAAGTTTCATGCAAACACTATTGTAGTGCCCTCTTATAAAAATACCTCAATGTTTTATATGTATAAACCGTTTGTTTATTGACCATTTAAGGTTAAACAAAAGCACTGATTCCCAAATCACTGACCGGTCAGTCAAAAATTGCAGTTTTATGAGTACCAGTATTACTGTGTATATATGTATTTCAATCTGATAAACCTGTGTTTTATATAATTCTGGCTCCAGTTTCACAATCAATCCTTAACTAAGATTTTCCTTCACATAAATCTGGCAAATTTGAAATCCTAATTATTTTATCAATTGTTCAAATATACAGAGATTTAAGGTGTCATTTTGGAGATCAATTCAGTCTTATAATATTCATTTTTAGTTTTGTTAAAAATGTTTATTTTTTACATTTAAAAGAGATTGCTGAAATCTACCAAATTTAAGTTAAGGAAAATCTTAGTGAAGGAATGATTGTGAAACTGGAGCCTGTTGTCATAGAGTGTTTTAGTACAGCTGACATATCATGTAGTTATTTGGAGTTTTAACGAGTTTAAATATATTTCTAATATAGAGACATGTACTGTATATTTATAGTGAATGCACATACATGTTATCCCTTAGCATTTAAAGCAATTCTATTGACTTCTCCTTTCGGTCGATGGACAAATCAGGAATTAACATGTTATCTCATGTTTCTCATGTAGTTTAAATGCAGGGAACATCAGCTTTAATGCCTTACTCACTGACACAACAGCAGTGTAGGTAAAGATGAAAAACACATTGAAAATTGCCAAGCAACAATGCATTTTGGGCACAATACTCCTGACTCTTAAGCCAGTGACACTTCTACTACGCTATGCCTGGAAAGCGAGGTGTTAGCCATTCAAAGATGCCTTGGACAAAAGAGATAACAGAGAGAGATTGTAGAGTGGAAGCTCTCGAATTCCAACCCCCTGGTCGTAAGAAATGGAGAAATGGGATAAATCTGCCATGCGTTCAGCTAGCCAGTCATCTGGAAGGGAGCCTACTAGTGTAGACAATGTTTCTGAACCTGTACGTTAATCAAAAGAAACCGATGATGATGATGATGATGATGATGATGATGACGATATGCCTGTTATAGAAGAAATAAGGCAACATTGTTTTACTTTTAATAACATTTATTGGATTCTGACAAGATATCATTCATACACCTATATCCTCAACATAACTAAATAACTGAAGTATACATCACCACAGAATGCACAGATAATATTATAAATAATATATTCTATAAATCAACAAAAAAGCCAAATACATATCTGCCCTGAGTATAATATATATATATACTGATAAAAAGCTGTGATGTCAAAATTTCTATCTGCGAAAAAAAAACGGTTATGCGAACAAATTATTATATAATATCTTTGCATGAGGGAAGACAGTGAAAATGTTTCCAACACCTTTACTTTTTTTAATGTCAAAATTCTATCTGCCAAGAGAGAGAGAGAGAGAGAGAGAGAGAGAGAGAGAGAGAGAGAATGGGAACAAATTAATAGTGATAATATCTTTGTATGAGGAAAGACAGTGAAAATGTTTCCAACATCTTTACTTTTCCATAATTTTTCTTTAAAGTTTTACAATACCAGTGCCAACCTTTTATTTTTATTAATTTTTTTTTATTGCAGTCCTAATTTTTTTCAACTTGATTCATTAGAAATCTATACACCAATCCTACAAGTAATAAAACATAAAGAAAGAAATCCTTTTCAAAAGAACTTTTTAAAAAGATTTGGATATAGACAGGTATGTTTGTGTTTTATTTTTACGTTTTGGTATGTGTCCAGAATATGAAGTAATAATATGTCTTCATTTATGGATTTTTTTTATTTAAACAAATTTTTTGGTTTGTTAAAGTCCCCAAAAAGACACTTTGAAAATTCACTTTAAAAAAAAAAATATTAAAAATAACATTATTTACAAATGAAGAATTTTTATGCAAACAACATTGTTTTTCAGTGTGTCATAGTCCTCTGCGTGAATATTCTATAGATACTTTCACCTTTATGAAGACCATACAAATTAACCTTAAGAAACCCTTTCAACAAGCCACATGATTCAAGTTTTGACTATTTTTAACCCTATTGCCAATGTTTTTCCATAATATCAAATTTGCTTTGACTTTGTCTTCCACTTTCAATCTATCAGAACCCATTGCACCTTTCAAAATGAAATTATGTAGGAAATAATTTCAAAAACATTCATCCTATTGTATCAAAAGAAATATTTTTAGATTTTAACCAATAACTAGGGTTCCTATTGTATCAAGAGAAATATTTTCAGAAGATTTCAACCAATCACTGGGGTTCCTAATGTATCCAGAGAAATATTTTCAGAAGATTTCAACCAATCACTGGGGTTCCTAATGTATCAAGAGATATATTTTCAGAAGATTTCAACCAATCACTGGGGTTCCTATTGTATCCAGAGAAATATTTTCAGAATATTTCAACCAATCACTGGGGTTCCTATTGTATCCGGAAAGATATTTTCAGACGATTTCAACCAATCACTGGGGTTCCTATTGTATCCAGAGAAATATTTTCAGACGATTTCAACCAATCACTGGGGTTCCTATTGTATCCAGAGAAATATTTTCAGAAGATTTCAACCAATCACTGGGGTTCCTATTGTATCCAGAAAGATATTTTCAGACGATTTAAACCAAGCACTGGGGTTCCTATTGTATCCAGAGAAATATTTTCAGAAGATTTCAACGTATCACCGTGTAACCATTATATCCAGAGAAAAATTTTCAGACGATTTCAACCAATCACTGATGTTACCATTATATCCAGAAAAATATTTTCAGAAGATTTCAACCAATCACTGGGGTTCCTATTGTATCCAGAGAAATATTTTCAGAAGATTTCAACCAATCAATGGGGTTACCATTATATCCAGAAAAATATTTTCAGAAGAACCAAACTGAAATTCCTATTGTACCATGTGATACCTCATAGTATTACCACAGAACTTTTATTTCCATTGGATATTGAATCACTGAATTTGATTTTTTCCATTAAAAAGTATATTTCTAGGAATATGCAAAAAATCTTATATAGCCATTACAAAATACAGTTTACCCAGTACAAATGTTAGCAAGTACCACCTGACAGAAAAGCTGATATCCAATGTTCAAACATTGCTATAACAACTTACTAAACTTTAAAATATTATGCATAATAATTTTAGGAAGATCCTTGCCATTCCCCTACATTATGAACACAGTTTTACTCATCACCATTCTGAGGTTTTTACGAATTGAGATTCATTAAGATACCTATCTATAATGACAACCTCTATATAAAAACCACCTATCTATCAACCTCAATGTTTAAAGGTCCTTTTGGCTTTTTACTACAACCAAAAAAACCTCTATGAAGTCCATATTGGTCTCAAGGGTGGTTTTACAGGAACAAAAAACAATTAACAAAACCTGCTAAAACAGATTTGACTACTGATGTGGTCAATGAATTCAAAAACCTTTATATCATTAAGGTTTATAAAACATTTGAAATATTTTATAAAAAGAGTCATTCTTCTACATTTAGAAAGTTTGAAATTGTGAACACTCAATGGTAATCTCAGAAGAATTTCATAAACAAATATGTATTCTACTGCATAAAAATCATAAATACGAACATACTTTGAAGATTCCTAGTTCCCTACAAGTACCTGAATATCAAATAAATACAATCAAACCTGTGTGAACCAAACACCAAAGGGGGGGGGGGGGGGGGGAGAAAAAAATTTGTTTTTTACATGACTGTTACAAAAGTAAACTGATATAGTGACAACAAACTTAAAATTGTCCAAATCTCTCACACAAGGATCTGCTCAAGTAGGACTGGACCTGAGGCAATGCGATCAATAATCCAATGCTTCAGGCCTTTGGATCAGAAACTCTTGTTGCTAATAAAATATCTTAAACATTTAGTTCAGTTTAGACATGTTTTAAGCTTTTTCAGTATTTGGTTTTCATAGGTTCCACTGTATTTAAATTGCTACTATAGAAACTTTTTCTAAAATTATGAGACAATTTTTACTTTATTGGTTTTCAGATAAAAATACTGGTGCACTCAGTTCTCAGTGCACTCAAATGAATGGAATTCAAAATGGGATCTTGGCGGAAAACAGTAAAGTGCAAAAAACTACATGTAACATATACACAAGATCTACGAATTAGGGTATGAATATTTGGCAAAAAAAATTAATAAATATACATTCTGCATTTCTTACCCTTTAAATAATTGCAGGTTATTTTTTCAATGAAATAGCAAAAACTGATTGGAAGCAAAAATTTAAATTCTAAAATATAATTTGCTGCATCCTTTGGTTATTACAACATAAATTAATAAAAAAATGAATTTTTATGGTCATGTTTAAAAGAAGGGAAAAACACCCATAGACATTTCATTGGTGAAGCATTATACATGTATTTTCATTGGTCAATTTATATAGAACTGTGATTTCTGATTTGAAATATGAGAAAACGATTTGATTGGTTAATTATGCAACAATGTAACCAATGAAAACAGCTGTTACAAATAGAGCTGACATGTCAGATGTTAAAAAAATAATATGCAAAAAGATCCTGATCTTGACAAATTGATACATTATTGTTAAACATCATGAAACGCTAATATACTGGATGAACACAAAACAAAGTTTTAATATTTATTTTTACAAATATACAACAAAGATGCCTAATTCCAAACTCAACTTGATATTTTACAGCATATATATTGCATAATTTCTATGAAGCAGTACAAAAAAAAAAAAAAACATCACAGAATCTCATGATGAATAAAAAAAAAAAAAAAAATCCTCAATGCCAATGTCATGTTTTCAGACATTACTTTGGTTCAAATTATGGTTTAGAGTTACATTTTCAAGTCCAGATTTCCAGTTTCCCTAATTTGTTTCATTTTTCACTTTTTTAAAATGCTTTTTCCTGAAAATTTATTTGTACATTTAACCAGTGCAGTATCTTAGAGACACATAACCTCTGTCCTAAACATGGCATATGGTAACATCAATTGCATTTGATAAATTTGTTTTAATTATGCCTACATGATATACTAAATGCACACAATATATTTCAAATTTTTTTTATTATACCTTAGACTGATGCCAGATAAATAAATATGACTACATGAAAATATGTAAAAAAAAAAAAAAATAATAATAATAATATTTGAACAAAATTTATGCACCAAAATAAAATTTTAAAAAAATTTTAAGCACTAATCATTATTATAAAACTTCATTTTACACAAATAAACTTCTAGTCCTTTATGGCCATGGTGTATATACGTGTAGTGGCAATTTCCTAATATTTATTTAAAGTACAGCTAAAATTAATTAAATCATCACTATTGCTATTGTCTACATTAATTTGATGCAAAAATATAAAACTTACAAAACAAAGTTGTATATATTTATGAAGGAAAAGCTTAAATTCATAAATTTGGGATAAATCTTTAAAATAATATTCCTGAGAAACTGTTATCATCTTTAATCAAAAATGTCAAGACAAACTGAATTTTTGGTGGGTTTAAATCATTCCCAATTTTTACCTAATTTTCGAAAACCTATCTAATTTATTTCACAGATGAAGATAATTACAAAATCCTTATGAAAAAAAGAAAAATAAACTCTATTTCAATAGAATATGTACCAGTATTCAAAAGTATTGATATTGAAATTTTTTAAAAAAATAATGCATTGTTTTCAAGGGTTTTTTTACACAAATAAATCATGATATACATACTCTACCTAAATAGTACATGTACCGGTATTCAAAAGTAAAGACCATATTATTGATATTGAAATTTTAAAAAAAAATAATGCATTGTTTACAAGGTTTTTTTTTTTACACAAATAAATCATGATATACATACTCTACCTAAATAGTACATGTATTTGTATTCAAAAGTGAAGACCATATAATTGATATAGAAATTTCTTTAAATAATGCATTGTTTACAAGGTTTTAGTTTTCTTATAAACAATAAATAATATAAGTTTGCATATGTATTTTATGATAAAGATCATGTTGGAATGCCTGAAAATAAATTTTTCAGTAAACTATTTATCAATACCATCTATTGATTTCTGACAATATTGGTGTTACTTCATTAAAACACATTATCTATGTTCAATATGATTGTCGCTGATAAAATATTCAAGCATAGAACCCCAATTTTTATGAGTCAAGAACCCATTTAGTCTTTCCAATTTCATAGAATATGATTAAATATTAAAACATATACAAACATGTGTTTATTTACAAGCGACAGATTTCCCATGCCTTGTCAAATTGACTGCACAAATTTGTGGTTTCCAGGCTTTAGTGGGAACTGTGTCAAATCATAAAATGACATTACCAAAGAATTGATAATTTTTATAACAAATGGTATGTTTCCTAGCATCAAACTGCATGGAAAGATGTTTATATGCAGGTTACGCAGGTAAAAAATCCATGAAATGAAAAACAAGGCTTTAATACCTTTCATTAAATTCGCTGTGAGTCTTCAATTGCAATTTTTATTCACTTTTTTTCAACCTGACTGATTAATATGAATTGTTACCTAAGCAAACTTGGCCAAAAAACCTCAATTGTAATCTCAATATTTGTTATAAATGGGCATTACTGGTGCTATAACAATTAAACACTAATTACAATAAATAATATTAAAATCAAAATGAATTTTTTATCCTGAGGAATGATATTTTAAATTTTCACAACCATTTATAATTTCTACAAACTGCTAAACCATTAATTTTTGTGGCGTTTCAATTTGCTCTATTTTTGTCGATACCCTGACCAACTAATTTGACAATAAGATAGTAAATACCGTAATTACAAAATTGAATGTAATGGAAATCATCAACTACAAATTTACCACCCAAAGAATGGTATTTTCCTTAAAACCATGAAAAAATGAACACCAGTATATCTACAGGTATTTTTAGACCAAGACCTGTTTGTTCAAAGCTTTGTTAACCTGACCAAGTAAAAATTTAAAATTGTTATTCAATGTGAAAATATGCATTAACCACGTAAAAATTCAGAATTGTTATTAAATTTGAAAATACGCATTATAGGCAGAGGTTTTACTTAAAACACTTCTATTTCAAAATAGATAGTGTATTCATCACTTTTTTAATCAAATTCCGAAACATTTTCATTTATGAACTGGTTAAATTTACTGAGCTATGAACAACCAGGTCCATATACCAATAATAATGGTTAACTGTGAATACATTTAAATTTGTGGGCTTCGAATTCAGTGGTTTGAAGGAAAAATACCTTTTCGTGGTATCATAATTATGTGGTTTGAACTTTGTTGAAAAAACTTTGTTCTAAAGTTGATCAATAAAGGTGACTTCATAGATGTTACTTGTGCGTATTGCATTAAACACTAATAGAATTTGGTTGAGTTACATGTCTCTGTCCCAGTTGTCCCTACCTTATATCATCAACAATTTCTTCTTTGGTTCGGTTGTGAGATGAACATAATATATTAAGATCAGACGAGAATACATATATTTCAATTTTTAAAAAATTATTCACCGACATGTAAATTTATGGATCTGATGGTCTATGAAAACAAAGAAAATTGAATCACCACAAATATTAATGGTTTTGCAGTATTTTTTGATGATCAAAAGATTTTTTAACAATCTAAAAGATTATATATATTTATGTATGTATAATAACTGAGAAATGTCTGAATTTTAGATCTTTGTCTCTTAATATATGAACGGCATATACATTTGTAAATCTGAAGTACAGGAACCTAGATACAAAACACTAAAAATACTGAAACAACTGATAAAATGTAGACCTGTCTGGGACAAAAAATGAACATTAAAGGCAAGGCATTTTAAAAAACCATTAACATACACAGCTAGCAGATTTCTAAGACCATGTGCAATCATCACAGTCTAGAAGTTTGATCCAAGTTTCCTGGAGCTAATGTGCAAAAAAATACCATTGGTACTTAAATCTATATAAGTGTAGTTTATACAAAATATCTTTCTTAATTGAATTAAAAATAATGTGCAAATGTGTAAAAGTGTAAATATTTGGAAATTATGGAAAATAAAATATGGAAGAACTAGCACAAAAAATGTTAAAATTATTGAATCTGAGATAATAACATGAGAGAGATTCTGAAATGTTTATCATTTGAATTACTGCCGTATTGATGATAAATGGTCCAATGATATGTATGTTATTAATAACAAGAATTTCATGAATTTAAATGTCTTGCCTAGCATCTACAGTTATCACAGGGTTTGTTTGAGGATATGACTTTCTTCTGCCCCCCCCCCCCCCCCCCCCCCCCCCCAATACATACTTAGAAAATCATATCTAAAATTTTGGTAAAAAATTATTTTAAAAGAAATTGCTCAATATCACTGATTCCATCATTTTTAAGCTTTTTCAATCAAAAACTAAATTTCAGTAGAGGGTAATATAGAACTCTTTTCTAATTTAGAATTTCAAAAAAATTTAACATACAACATTTACAGTTTGACATGCCAACAACTACAAAAGAGACCACCAAGTCAGAAAAGTAAAACCCGAGTCTCAACTTATGATATCTATAGTAGCCAGACAAGACTAAAATGGACATTAACATGTTTTCAAATGTGAGGATGGTTAAAGATGCTTCAAAATTAAATAAATTTTACAAATTCAAAAAAAATATTTACAGACTCTTTGTATAAATGGATCAAATTGACCTTGGCTTTATCTAGATTTCATTAACATTCATTCATATATTTCATTACATATGTCACATTTAGAATTCATATGTACAAAGAACATCCATTATGCACATAACAGACTCATGTTAAAAGTAACTGAGAAATACCAAATGTTATTCAAAATTTTTGAATTTTCTCTGAAAATTTTATGAAATTCACTGCTGTAAACACAATTACTTTGACTTGAGCACCTTCTTTATTATGAGACAAGTAGTGGATTCTTGTTACAAATATCAACAGTACAACCTGAACTGTCCTCAACACTCTTATACTGACTAACTGCTTATGATGCAAATATGTTTGGAAGTTAGAAAATACATGTATGATTTTATGCTAATAGCATATAAATATAGCCAAAGTAACTTATAACAGCTACAAAGTGTTGTAGTTTTTTAAGTCAAGGAATGTTTCTACGTATACCATATCACTTATGAACTATTTTTTTTTTTCAAAACAGCAGAAAACTTGTGCTGTATTTTCATGGACCTTGGTTCCTTTCCTGTTGGGAAGAACTATTTAAAATTCTATAGAAAAAATTTTTTGTTACAAATTATGACATTTTTTACTAGTCTGTGACATGTCCAACATCAGAAAAAAGTGATTGAATTTTGAAATGTTTTATGAGAAAGAATAAGAAGACACTGGCAAATATAACTGTAGTTGTTAGTTCTTACTACCACATAGAAAAAGGTAAGAAAAAATTATGTGAAATACTGCATGGAATAAGGTAAAAAATATTAAAATGTAAATGACAAAGAAATACTTCAACAGGATAGAGAGAAAAAAAATAAACAAATTAAACTGGTACTTATGTATGTATGTACCAGTGCTCTCTCTCTCTCTCTCTCTCTCACACATACACACACACACACACACATACACACACACACACACACACACACAGATGGTCCATAATTATCATTTAACACATCCACATATGGTTAAGCCACATGTTTACAGAAGAAAACTTTATATTAATAAAACATACATGTAAGGGCACAACAAAGTTATAATATATATAAATGCAACAAAAACACAATAACAAAGTCTTCATTTTTTATTTCTTTCTCTCATTCGACCGGTAGATATAAGTGGTGTACGAACCATAAATTAATTAATTAACTATGAACAACAAATTTACAAATATAATATTGCTTTTTTTTCTATTGTGCAACTGCTTGTTTTAAAATTTTAAAACATACAAGTAGTTCCATTTTTTTCTTGTCGAATACCCTCTGTTTTTTAAAAAAAATCTTGCAATTTCAGTATCATATAATAAAATAAATTTTTACAGGAAAACAACCAATATCAGACCAGGAATATTACGGGATCTCTTGTACATAAGTTGCTGGAAATATTCCTACTCTTCCACGAAGTTCCCCTTGCCACCATCCATCAGGTTGTTTCTCGTATATACTGATGACATCACCTGAAATAAAAATAGACAATTTTTTTCTTTCACATGTAAGTTAGCATTCTGTATTTTAAAATTTATCCAAAAATTTGTTTAAGGAACATTCTCTGAAACTAAGTTAAGGAAAATCTTAGTTAAGGAATGATTGTGAAACCGGAGTCTGATCTTAATCTCTGTATGCTGTCATATACATGTATTTCAACAAGCAAAAATTATAATAACACACTTATTTGGACTAATCTTGTAAAAGGAAGCATTCTATGTGTTAAACACAATGAGTCTGCATTTTTCCAAACTCTACCAAGGTGTCTTTAGCAAAAAAAGTGTTTCGGATTTAGATTTCTAGTCTCATCTGAAAGATTCTTCTATTTAGTAAGCTTTCTGCTGCGTTCAAGTTGTAAGGAGATGAAGAAAAATCACAACTAAAAATTTCAAAGTTCCGGTAAGGATTTATATCCTACAATTACTTGATCAGGAAACTATTGACATACTCGGCTTAGTGCCCCCCCCCCCCCCTTCTCTCTCTCTCCACACACACACACACACACACACACACACACACACACACACACACTTTAATGATGTTTTAATGACTCACCATTTTTTATGGATAGTTCATCATTATGCATTGCTGTATAGTCATACAAGACTCGACATCTACCTAACATCTGGTTCTCATGGCAATCATTGCAATCATCAAAATCGTCAAATTCATCATCTGAAATTTTACAACAATCATACATTTAGACATTTGTAATTAAATGTTTTACTTACATATTTTATATTTAAATAGTAAAAAATGCATACTAGTATTTGACCATATCTAACCCTTTAATTTTAGAGCAAGGTGGAAAAATCTTAAAAGAGATTAAAATAATGTCACAGTGACCTTATTAACAAGAATGGAAACATACCAACTGGTGGACCAGGGATCAAATATACTGTCCCTAAAATTCTTGGTACATATTTAGAAAAATATAAAACAAATAATTAAACAAGAGGCCCATGGGCCTTAAAGCTCACCTGAGTATATGTCCAAAATTGTTTGCAAAGCACAAAAGACAATATATTAGGTACAGAAACTTTACCAGTTTTCTTAAGTTAAGAACTGCCACAAAACTTAATCAGAAATATATCCACTCACATTTCATTTATAAGTAGATTATATAATATGCATGAAGTAACTGTAATGCAATGAATAATTTCCAAATCATTTACAAATTTCTGTATATTTATGCAACTATTTCCTTGACCTTTGAACATATATGACCTTGAACCATTTATGATCGCCATGTTAATACCTACAATATTCTAACATATATGCCTATACAAAAAGTTAATAGTTTTCAAGATAATTAGCAATTTTTGTCTTCTTTTGCAGCTGTGACCTTGACCTTTGAACATATGACCTTGAACCATATATCAGAATGATCCTCATATCAATACCTACAATATTCTAATATATGCCTATACAAAAAGTTAACAGTTTTCAAGATAATTAGCAATTTAAGTCCTCTTTTGCAGCTGTGACCTTGACCTTTGATCATATGACCTTGAACCATATATCATTATGATTGTTATCACAATACCTACAATATTCTAATATACATGCCTATACAAGTTTATAGTTTTCAAGATAATTAGCAATTTATGTCTTCTTTTGCAGCTGTGACCTTGACCTTTGAACACATTACCTTTAACCATTTATCAAAATGATCGTTGCTGCAATACCTACAATATTGTAATATATATGCCTATACAAAAAGTTAACAGTTTTCAAGATAATTAACAATTTAAGTGTTCTTTTGCAACTGTGACCTTGACCTTTTAAACATATGACCTTGAACCATATATCAAAATGATCGTTGTGACAAAACCTACAATAATCTAATATACATGCCTTTACAAAAAGTTAACAGTTTTCAAGATAATTAGCAATTTATGTCTTCTTTTGCAGCTGTGACCTTGACCTTTGAACATATGATCTTGAACCATATATCAAAATGATCGTTGTCACAATACTTACAATATTCTCATATACATGCCTATACAAAAGTTAGCAGTTTTCAAGGTAATTAACAATTTAAGTCTCCTTTTGCAGCTGTGACCTTGACCTTTGAACATATGACCTTGAACCATATAGCAGATGATCGCCATATCAATTCCTACAATATTCTCATATACATGCCGATAATTAGCAATTTATGTCTTCTTCTGCATCTGTGACCTTGACCTTTGATCATATGACCTTGAACCATATATCAAAATGATCATTGTCACAATACCTACAATATTCTAATATACATGCCTATACAAAAAGATTATAGTTTTCAAGCTAATGCACAATTTTGGCATTTAAAAGGCAAAAATAACATTTCAGGGGCAACAACTCCTACATGGATTATCATATAGAAACTTGGTACCTTTTTAAATTTTGTCATGCTGAACATTTTAACAATGATTTGATGTCATGTATCTCTTATTATTTGCAAGAAAATTGCCTAAAACTGCATAAATCACAAATTAGGTCATGACCTTGATTTGTGACCTTGACCCTAATTTTAAGGTCATTTCAAGAAAAAGTCAAAATTGAAAACCCCATGTCATTGTCTGTTCAAATAGTCAAGTTATAACATTTTGAAGCCATTTTACGAAATTTTTTAAATTTAATGCAAAAACGCATAACCCATTTTTCGACCAAATTTCACAAAATGAACAAACTATAGGCTTAAGACCCTAGAGAAGCCAAATATCACATCAGATTTTTTCTCCCATCATCGGTTTTGGAGAAGAAGATTTTTTAAGATTTTTGGACCCCTAGGTCACCTTGACCTAGTTTTAGTAGCCATGGCAACGACATGAACAAATCTGAATTGCACCGACCCATATATGCTTCTGACCAAGTATCATTGAAATCTGTGCAGCAGTTTCGGAGGAGAAGTTGAAAATAGGTGTTAACGACGCACACACGCACGCACATACACATGCCGCGCCATGCCATAAGCTCACATGACCTTTCGGTCAGGTGAGCTAAAAAGAAGGAAGGTTCTAAAAATGTGTGTTGGATCACAATATGGATTATAATGTGAACCAAACCACTAACTATCTCTGGTTTGATGGGAGATGTTCCTCTGGTCGATCACTATTAATATTAAATGTAACTCGGTCCATTACATTGTAACTGACTAGATGATCCCTAGCATTGTAAGTTTAGCAGTATTGTTATGTTTCTGAGACTTCTATGTAATAAACTGCAGACAAAACAGAGAGGCTTAACAAAGGATTGACATAATAGAAATAAAAAATAAATGTACCATATGGTTCAGGGTCATAGTTATCTGCTTGACTAGCAAGTGCACCAACAGTTACTGAAGTGACATCATAACCAGATCTACCCTCCAATGCTAAATTTAGTGGTAATTTTAATGTACTAATTGGTATTCCCTGAAATACAAAAAACATAATTATTGTTATCAATCTTATAAGCAAATGTCCCTTCAACACTAAATGAATCGAATTTTGGATACAGAAAATTACTATAGTGATAGTTATAATTTTCTTTCATGCAAACAATAGTTTTTAAAATTGAAGACATAACATTTTATCTGTGTTTTGGAAGCTAATTTAATATGAAATGCTTTGCTGGAGGTTGTGGGTTTAAACCTGGTGTGCTCATACACAAAACTTTAAAATATGAGATATTTTTCCTTGACTGGCTTTTGGGACAAAAGGACAAAGTATCAACTAGTTTACCTGATGTAGAATAATGTAACAAGGGAAGTGGTTTGCTTGTCTATGGCATACTAACTTGATGAGCTATCTTTTTAACAGGAAGTCCCCCCCCCCCGAGTTTGTGCTACTACAGACCATGATACACACTCACACATCCCAAAAACACATGATAAATCATTAGATATTAATAAACTTGCTCTCAGGACTACAAAACTGCTGAAGCAATGCTTAATGACATTACAACAACATGAACAACCAGTAAATTTGGTTTATAAATTTCAGAGCCAAAACTTCACCAAACATATGACAATACCCTCCAAAATACTTGCTATTTGGTGTGATTAACATGGTCAGATTCTCTCTGATGTAAAAACTGAATGTAAGAAAAGGGGCATAACTCTGTATATATTTATATGAAATGTGTAAGCAGTAAAATAAAATGATATGTTACCTGTTTGTCACGGGTATGTTCTACGTAAGGTGAAAACTTATGTGTCATTTTTGGTTGGCCTTCTAATTTGGCAAGAACAGAAGCCATTTTGAAGTGACTTGCTTCTAAAAAGTTCATTGTAAATGTTACCTAAAAATGAAGAGAGAAGAACAAAATATATTCACATAATAATAAAACAAATATCCTTATTGAAGCATTCACTCTCCATTTCATATCTACAGTAATTCAAATGATAATTTTGCAAATACAATGGTGAATAAATGGGATCAAACTGAAAATTTCACTACTTCAAACTTCTAGGCTCATGTCTAACCCATAAGAACATCATGTAACAACGATCAGATAGTTACCGTAATATTCAGTCATATAGTGTAAATACACATAAAATTCAATTCTACTTTGTTTCTACTTTTCTTCAGTTGTAAAAGCCATTGAATACAATGATTTGTTATTCAATTTTTTTTTTCCAAATTAAATTGAATTATAAGAAATGAAATTATGTACTGTGTAAAATTTCCATTTTTCCCCCCAAAACAAAATAAATAATTTCCATTTTTCCCCCAAAACAAAATAAATATCTAAATTTTATTTTTATAAATACATACTTGTGCCAATCTTTGTCTAGCATCATCCTGTGCATCTTTGTCAGCAAAATTTGGTCTTTGTTCATAAACTTCTACTAATTTTTCTACCCCTACAATAATATAACACCATAATATGGTAAATTACTGTATAATGAAACACGAAAATTTCTGAGTTGGTTTTCAGTGGCATTCTTGACAAGACTTAAAAAGAAATACTGTAAAATTGTGAAATTTTCGTGTCAGTTAATTTTGGCGAGGATTGTGATTTCAAGATATTCGTGTACTTTTATTTTTGCATTGTTGAATGATGGACATTGCAAACGTTAGTTTTATTTTCGCATCTTGATACTCTCGCAATTTACGGCAACTTTGTTCACAAAAAAACGTTATTGTTTTACAAAAATTAGGTAATTTTCACATACACTTTTCAGTGAAGATACAGGCTTGAGTAGACGAGTAGTCTTAAGATCAAGCTAACAAATAACAGCACCTTTAACTCTCTAGATCAAACTCTGGACAGATTCTAGTGTGAGAAAATGTGTATGTTTACTTGCTTTTCTTTTGGCATTCTGGTTTCCTTAATTATCCCTCTCAATAAGTTAATACTGTATAAGTATTTATAATTCATATTTGGTGCTCCTGAGGGTCTCAAATATTTCGTGTGTAATAATATTGGCATTATCATCGTTTCCCCTTAGATAGGTGAGCTAAAATTAATGTTGAAGTGTATTAATATTGGCAGAAATTAATTTAACGCCAAAAGTGCCAATATAAATACACAGCCAAAATAAATATCTATACAGTGTAAGAATGTTGAACACAGTAAAACATCATTACTCAACTTCGCCCCACTCCTGAATCCAACCAGACCTATTATAGTAATTAATTTTGATAATTAATTCTTACTATACCTTCTTTACCCTTTTTTTCTCTTTCTATAGCTTGCCGTAAATATAATAAATAATTTTGTAAAGCACTTTTTCGTCTGTCTGATTTCATGGTAAATTGCATATCTTCTGCCTGTAATTAAATATGGAAAAATTAAAGCTAAATAAAATGTATATTGTCAATATCCATTATTATCAAATTTGTGCCACAATAAAACAAAGAAATGCAACTTTTCCAATTTAGCAGCCTAAAACCAAAACTGCAATTTTTAGAATGAATAACATTTCTTT
Source organism: Tegillarca granosa (assembly GCA_029721355.1). NCBI lineage: Eukaryota > Metazoa > Mollusca > Bivalvia > Arcoida > Arcidae > Tegillarca > Tegillarca granosa. Next base: position 25,071,676 of record CM056608.1, read on the forward strand.
TCTAGTTAATAAAATTTGGTATAAATCAAATCTAATCAAAATCTAATGGTGTTAATTATATTAATGCAGAATGTCAAATAACAAAGAACAAATCACAAAGATGTTGCAATTAACATGCAAAATGTCGACATTATTGTTTCGAGGCTTTATATTAGAATTAAAATGAAAAAAGAAAAAAAAAATCCAAATCAAATTAATGTATGTAAGATATTGAAATTCCACCATTAGGGTTGAAAATTTCGGTCAAACACTGCAAGCGCCAACCCTGATTAAAACATGTGACTCGAGCCAGATTTTCCTATCCTCTATAGATAAAATCATAATGAATTAATATAAGCACTTACATAACTATCTAATAATATCTGTTCTGGCGTACACTGACCACAAACTTTGTTTTGGACAATCGTCCGTAAATCTGACTGCAAATCTACTGATATCACAGCTTCATGTAATTTGTCAAATGTCTAAAAATAACAAAGTAAAAATAAGATGAGAAGTAGTGGAATGGAGTAATGGTGTTTTACCCCCACCCCCTCCTCCAAACAAATAGTCAAGATTCTTACACTTATATTATTGAGGTGGTAAGTTAACGAATGGTGGAGGAAAGGATAGTGTCCATAGAAATCCACCAGCCTTCAGAAAGGAAAATGACAAACTTTCTCATGCTAGGATCTGCCCAAGACGGTTTGGAACCGAGGTGTTTGAGAGGGCATTTTTATCTGTAAAAGATGGAGAATCATGTACTTAAGTTTGAAAAATTGATTTACTGAAGCTTATCATACCAGTTAGGAACTTTCATATAGCATATAACTTTTTGTAGGTCTATAAATTTTCTAACCTAGAATACATCTTTAACTAACAGAAAAATTTAATGTTGTCTCTCAATAATTTCAAGATATCTCTAAAATCTGAATAACAATAAAATGGCCGAAATTAACGGATGAATCTTTAAATTATGGCCGAACATAAATCCAAGAGATGAATTTTTTAAAATAAGAGATTTAAATAATTATATTTTCTTAATTCAATAACCAAAATGCGTTTACCTGTGTCAATTTTGGACCTAACATGGAGACATGACTATTGTAATGGTTTAAATATTCTGACATTTTGGCTATTCTCTCTTCTTCTAAAGCTTGTAATTGTGAACAACCCTGAAACAAACAAACAAAATCAAAATTATTAAAATTTTTTAGAAATGTTATATTTTAGGCAATTCAACAGGACCTGTGACTGTAAGTCTCCTTATGTACCCAATATATCAGCCATTTGTATAAAAACAAGCACAGTAAGCATTAACAGATACTTAGGAATTGGATGAGTTGAATTAATGGCGTTTTACTCCCTAATAAAGAATCTTTAAAAATATGAAAGAAGTCAGTTCAATGACAGTAGAGAAAAAAAGGAGTGCTGGAGTAAACCTTCGTCCAACACACAAACTTTTTCACACAAGAATCTTCCCAAATGGGATTTGAACGTGGGTGGGGTGGGGAGACTGTGATCTGTTAGTGGCCCCTTGAACCACACAGTTCCTTCTAACTGTTGGGAAAACTATCAAATCTTTGTACAAAATAATTTAACAAAGTGAAGTGTGGCAGTGTTTCTGTTATCAGGGACAGTGCAGGAAACTAGAATACCTGGAAAAAAAAAAAAAAAAAAAAAAAAAAAAAAAAAGCGGAACTTCTCCTGAGTTCTGTAATAAACATTTACCTTACAAACAGAGAAATCCCATTCTTGTCTTGCTGCCTCGGCCTTTTCACACACATCACAGTATTCTTTGTCTGCTTTCTGTAAGGCTTTGGATAACTGTTCACACTTTTTTTCTAACTGTAAAAAATATAAATAAAAGTAGATCATTAACTGTAAAGATGACTAAAATTGTCTGAAAGGGATAATAATAGGGCTTAAAAGTAAGGCTTCCACGTTTACAAATTTATAACCGTGTACACGACATGTGACGTATTTAATTAATGAAAATTTAATCAGGATGTTTCCAAGACTCACAGCTTGCACGACAAAATTTAGGGGTACCAGCGACTTCTGTGCCCTCACTGATAGTTTTGTCGACAGCAGGCGGTAGAGTTAATAAATTCAGAGCTTCTTTGATTCTGACACAGTTGACAAACTTATCTTTATTAACCGTTGTTTGAAATCAAAACTTAAATCGGCTAACAAATAAATAGATCTATCTCAGAAGCATGTTGTCAAGAGAGAGCCTGTAGAGGATAGTGTTCCAAGTATCCTGGCAACTTCTATTTCTACGTTTCCTACTTACTACATGTCTACCATCTGATTCATATTTAAACTTTATGTCATTACAAAGACAGTCATTTTTGTTACAAGTTGTAAGTTAAAATTGAATATTTTCATTTATTGAAATATTTGAAATTTTGACGTTCCATGTACATAAGTTTTTGTTAACTAGGATTAAGTTACAATTTTGATGTTTTTGAGAAAGTCCACAGGGATATCAATATCGTCTCGGGCAATGTAGCCATACACTTTACATGGATTGATGTTAATGGCAATTTTTTTTGTTTCAAACTATTGTTACACAAGGATTAAAATAAATGTATTTTAATTTAATAAAATTCCATGTTCATGAATGTATGACTGACACGATATATTTTCTTTGATACAATCGATCACGATGTTCTGAATCATGATGAGTGTGTAAATGGCATCGTTGCATTTACTACCTGTCGTTTACACGTTTACGGTTTTGTGTAAACGTGGAAGCCTTAGTTAAAAGCCCCAGTTAGATAAAAGGGAAACTTTATAGGGTTTCAGTCCCAAATTAAATGAAAGAGAAGCTTACTTACTAACTGTATATGTAGTGCTATATTCAGTATAAAGAACATTCACTTCTTATGTAAAAGCTGATACTAGTACGCAGACACAAGCATCTTCTATGGAGCCAAAAACTGGCCTCATTCCCTATGTTTAAAACCTTAAGCTTTCTGAATTTTAGTAATTTTTTCCCAATAGGAATAAATCAAGTACAAAATTGTATTTTTCCCCATTAAATTTTTCCACAAAAAAATTGCCTAAAACAAGACTAATTTTTCTCAATTCATCTGTGCCTGTACCCATCACAAAAATTGGATGTGACTCCTTCGAACACATATATGTACATGTATCATGTATGAAGACAAATACTGTAAACATACTAATTTTAGTGTACAATTTTTAGCACAATTTACATTAACTAATTTGGGTAGATTCAAAACAGCGCAAAACAACTTTTGAGAAACAGACTATAAGTCAAAACATGTACATTTATTTGAGTGGTGTATTTAAATAAGTGCTAATGTCCTAGCATGAGAACTGCTAAAATTAATACACCTTTGAAATTAGCATGTTTACAGTGAGCAAGTCTCAAAAATGACTTTTTGTATGTTGAAATATAATTTTATTCATTTGCATCTTCATAGGACTTTTTAAAATTTAGACAATTTTATGAAGCCATACTGTACCTTAGAAATATCTTTTTCTGAGTATTTTCCTTTTCCGGCCCTTGCCTCTGTGAGAGAATCTTCTGCCTTTTCTACTTCTTTTGCAGAAGTATATGTATTCTTTTTAGCCTGAAATCATACATTAAACCATTTTGATATATAAGTAATGTTACTAAATCTTGTTTACTACACATTTCTTATTGTCACATTAATTTAAAATCTCAAAAATCTATTTCTATTCAATTTCACATTTATTTGTTCTCAAATTTTTTCCCCCACATTTTCTTTTCCATTCTTCCTTGATTTATTGCTAAATGAATTTTGGTATGTTAAAACATACTGCTCAACATACTGAATCCTTGTAACAAAATTCTTGCACACTTATTTTGAGTATTTTTATCAAGATATGCCCAGGATGCTGTTTATATACCCTAAACAGAAAAAAATTAGCAAGAGTTTTATTTTTGCACTTTTCACACTTTTCACTGACCTTTCTGTAAAAATAAAACTGAGCTAAAATTAAGCTTAAATGACTTGTGCACACAAGTTGGTGTGTTAAAATATAACTGGACATGTTCCTTCTGTAAGGTAAAAATGGTAGTCCCTGGTCCAATGTTAGAGATAAAAGTTTCTGTCTTTAAACTGGCAGTTTTTTTTATGCCATACACTAGTAAATACCAAAAGCAAAGTAAAAAACCTTGAAAACTTGCAAATTAGGTTACACATGTGAACTCCCACCAATGAAGAAACCAGTTGCCCTGAAAGGGTAAACACGTCCTGTCAAGCTAGTTAAACCCTTTTTTTGCATCAAAATTAAGAAAGAAAGGAACATGGATTTATGGGACATCAAATACATGTATATCCAGGATAATTTTGGATATGGTAACATCATACTTATCAACAATATTGTGATGATGGCCATAAAGCTTATTATTATCATTATATGATAGGCTGTTTTACAGGATATTATCATGTAATATGCTTATGAATGCTGTTCTGTTTGCAACATGATGAGTGTTTATTACAAAATCAGAAACATATCAAGACAATTCAGAAAAATGACCTTCACTTCCTCTGCTCTTCTGTCTGTCAAAGTTTTCAAACTTTTATCAACTGTAGCTTCAATCTGAAAATACAAAAAAAAGTCTTTATAAATGATAAAGAAATGTGACTATGTTAAAACAAAAGACAATGTGGCTCACCTGTACATCAGACCCTAGTTTCAAATCATTCACTCAATCGAATGTACCCTCAACTTAATTTAGGAAATACTTCTCACAATTAAAATTGAATATCTTATGTTATATTTAAACTGTTTAGTGTATGTTTGTTGAACAAAAGACAACATTGTCACATAAAACTTAGAATTTTTTAAATCCTGGTGAGACAGAAATGGGAATACATGTATTTAAGTTGAGTGTACAAGTAGTTGAGTGTATGATTGCGAAACCAGGACCAGGTCTGAAAATATAATAAAGGTTATCTGAAATGATTGTTTTTCTTCTAATACATTATGAGAAAATATGACTATATTAGAAGAAAAATCATGTAGTTCAACTGCATCTCAAGTCTGTATTTAAAAAAATTAACCGAAAACTTAGGCCTATGGCTAGTTGCTTAAACTTTTATTCAAAAATTAAAACAAAAATTAGATTGTGTTTATTGTATATTCCTAGATAGTTATCTTTGTAATAGAAAATTTGTCTTCACTTTAAGAAAATAATCAAAATTTACAAGAAAATAGCTCTGACAGAAAATGATGATGGCCCTGATGACAAAGACATAAATTGTGAACATGTCAACACAATAAAACTTCAAGTTGTAGTTTCTTCAAGTGTTGAGATCTATTTTTCATTTTCTTGTTTGGACAGAAAATAAGAATAATAACCAGACATTGGACAACTTCCTTAATCAATATCTACATCTGCTGCTCAGAAATTCCCAACCAGCAAAACAAAAAAAACAAAAAAAAAAAAAACAAAAAAAAAAAAAAAAAAAAAAAAAAATTAAAAAAAAAAAAAAAAAACACTACTGTAAACATACTAAATTTAGCCGTGTATTAATTTTAGCGATTTTCGTGCTAGGACAGTAGCGCTAATTTAAATACACTGCTAAAAAAAATGTTTGACTTATAGTCTGTTTCCTAAAAGTTGTTTTCTGCTAATTTAAATCCACGCGATTCAGTCGAAAATGTAAATTGCGCTAAAATACGCACACGCTAAAAGTAATAGGTTTACAGTATTTTTGACATCATTGATTTTATTTTAAGCTTTGTTAATCATAACTTCAGATTGTAACTGACTTCCATTGGAAAATAAAGTATTACAGTATAACCTGTGGTAGCGGTCACCTGTGTAGAGCGGTCACCTGTCAGTAACGGTCAGTCTGAAACAGTCCCCAACGTTTTTACTATATAATGAACCTTTGTAGAGCGGTCACCTGTCTGACGCGGTCAGCGGTCACCCTAGCGTTTTTGGGGGAAGCGACCATGAAATCAATTGAAAAAATGGTAAAACTCATAACATTATTATCAAAACTTATAAAAATAATTTTATCAATTCTTGAGTTTTATGGAAAACTTCTAAATCGGCAATTAAGTTGCTTAACATAGAAGTCAGGACAGTAGACATTTTCGCCGATTTCTACTCACTTTTATAAAATTAACACTTGACAATCATTAATCCATTAATTAGAAGCTGATCATAAAATCCTCTGAAAGTTTGTTCATCAATTATCCACAATAAAGCCCTAAATTAACGGTAACCTGTTACAGGTAAAGATTTAAACACTGTCAAAAAGTCCGGCTATTCAAGGTGAAGTATTGATTTTTTTATCACCTCTCAATGGGGCTCACAAAGGGGTTATGTTACCTGGACATGTATTACCGGTAAAATTCATTTTTTAAAAATTTTTTTATTAGTGCCATTGTTTCTTACATACAAGTATTTTTCTTGTCAGTCATAATTATTTTTGAAATGAAAGTTGTCCAGATTTTTTTATTTCTAAAACAAAAAATCCCCCTTATTGGCAACCCTTCTAAAACTGAAAGTTGCCAGGACATTTTCTAGAAATGGGAGATGTAGATTATTAGCCTAGGGGTTTAGGTAGTGTAAGAATGGTATAAATGCCAATGCAGGGCTTTTTGAAGCTCACCTGATTAACTGGATATGTCAGAAATATTTTGAAAAAATATATTAATGCATAGAAAATTATATAATCAATAAATGACACAAAGCTTATAATTTTTCTTGCATTTAAAAAATCCCTAAAATATTAAATTAAAAACAATTGTCCATTGTTTTAACAATACATTAATATTGGTGCTTTGTACTTCCATTTTATAACTGTCAAATTGGTGAAGTTATAAGTCAAAATGCAAATTAAGGGACATAACTGGTTCTCAGAATATCGACCCTGTCTACAAGGGTCAACTGTCAACAAAGGCCACTTTTAGCCAGTCCCTCAAGTGGCCTTTGTAGACAGGTTTTACTGTATTAAATCTATTCTGGACAGGAATATTTGAATGTTCTGCTTTTTAGTCAAATTTCGCCGAAAGGGGGGCTATGTATTGCTTTCCTGTAAAACCGTTGGTGTTCTGCTTTAAAAATTATACTTACAGGTTTTCTGGCTTTGTGTTGTGCCTCTACTAAATGTTTTAATGGTTTACTTATTTCTTCTAATAAAGCTGCCCCCAAATTTCTGAAAACATACAAGACAAATTCTTTGTGTATGAACATCTACAAATACATCTACACTTGTTATGGACTCTTTTAAAAGCCAGAGCCAGCAGAGATTTTTTCCAAAGAATTTTATAAAACCATACAGTGAAACTTGTGAAAATCGGACCCTGGAAAAACCGGAATCCTGTGAAAACCGGACGCGTGTGCTTGTCCCGATTTACTCTCTTCTTTATTCTACATGATAGAAACCTTAATAAACCAGATCCTGTGAATTTTGAAAACCGGACGCATTTCACCGTCAGGATCATAAAAAACCTATATATTTTCACCTTTGTAAACTGGATTCGATTTTCTGATTATGAAAAAAACCGAAACCGAAACCGAGAATTTTATTGAAATTTTTTAAACTTGCAAATTTCAACAAAATAACTGTTATTTCCGATATCATAAAAACATTAACTACAAATAAAAGTAAAAGTAATTTCCGATATCATAAATAACATCATTTAACTTCTAAGTAAAACAAAACTTAAGAAATACAAATTATTACCGTCATCAAATGGCGTGTGAAAGGTGTCACAAATAAACAATAAATATTGGATTAAAGAGATCAGTCAACCGAAATCGAGGTTAGCTTGTGTTCGATTGTAACGTGTTAATTTTTAAAGGAACATCTTTGTTGGTTCATTTTGCTGGTATGACTTGATATCAGTGATAATTCACAACTTTCTCCGCTATCTTAAATCGACAAAATTTCAGTCAAGATTGATATTTTAATAAGTTTTGAGGTTACACAAAACTTCAGTCAAGAAAAGAATTGAACAGAATAGTCGCAGTTAAGATGACCTTGAATCCTGAAATTATTCGGCTCTCAATCGACCAACTGAAATGTGCTTTGTATAGATAAAACATTTTGTGCAGTCAAATGATGGAAAAATAAGGAAAACAAGTTTCTTAACAATGGAATGGCAGTTGTTATCATTAATCGACATAAACCAAACATCGATAATGTGCCATGTCAGTAAATTCAAACAATTTATGTTTTAGCTGAGTCTTAGTTACATTGACCTACATCCTCCTGCAGAGGAAAGCGTTTTTGCCGATATGTTTGAATCGAAATAAAAACAACTTAAAATACACGTTACTTACCATAATAACTTTATGATATACATCGTATTTCAAGTTTATTATCTCAATGAGACAATTATACATCATAATGATGATGTCTGATCCCACCCGTCTATCATTTCATGATAGTTTATTTGAGATAAATAAAACATTAAAATACAAGCAACCTACCCAAAAAATTTTAGATTATCACTTTACGTTGTATTTTAAGTTTATTGTTTCCAATAAGCCACATGTACATGTGTTACCCATGGCTACACATCCCAAAGGGAGATAACAAATGGATCTGCTACTTATTATCAAGGGCAGTGAACTCTAGCGAATAACCTTAATAAACCGGATCCTGTGAAAACCGGATTTTTTTCAAAGAACGGATTTCACAAGTTTTACTGTATATGTACAATTCACTGCATATTTTCCCCATTACCTCTTTGATAAACCTGATAGTCCGTAACTGCCATGCAGAGAATGACAGAAATTTTGACATAAAAATATATCATATTACAGAAACTCATACCAATTGATTGATGTATGTATTGGGGTTTGATATTTTACTTATATCGAGAAGTCATCAGCTATAGGTGAAGTGGCAGAAATTTTGACATTTGCAGTGTTCTTACGGCAATGTGTAGGCAAGATTCTTTAGCATGCCAAGCAAGCTGTGTGTCAGTTTTTAAGGTCTCCTTGGAAGGACCCCGTGACTTTTTTTTTAAAATGCAGATTGCTTGGCAAAGGGAGCAGTCACTACCTATTTTCAAGTCTTGGTCAGACCCGATCACAGAAACTCATAGCAAAGACTATCATATAATATCATTGTCCTGTAAAATGGCTCTTATATCTAGTGGGGTAACAAACTTTTTGTAAGATAGGAACATAAATAGGATCAATTTGGTTGTAAATGTGAAAACAAACACTGAAAAGATTAGAATCTGTATTTATGGTCAAATAACTGCCTGCTGTTATAATTATTACATACTTTTTATCCTGAGATATACTGCTGCAGTTACTTTATACAAAAAACCAAAATCTATATAATGTATATGTCTACCTTTTTGTTTTGTTGTTGAAGTATAGAGAGAGAGAGAGAGAGAGAGAGAGAGAGAGAGAGAGAGAGAGAGAGAGAGAGAGGGGAGAGAGAGAGAGAGAGAGAGAGAGAGAGAGAGAGAGAGAGAGAGAGAGAGAGAGAGAGGTACTTACTTGTGTAAATCAGCTTCCTGTTCCATGGCTGTAGATACAGACTTCCATCCTTCTGATAATGACCTGTTATAAATGCAATATACATATATACCATCTTGATTACTGACAGGGTTTTGGTGACTGAGTGGTCAAAAGCACATATGCTTATGGATAACAGTACCTCTCACCATCTAGATCAGAATTTCACATGTGCTGATTCTAGTGTGAGAAAGTTTGCCAGTTTGCTTGCCAAAGGTTGGTTGTTTTCTCCAGGTACTTCAGTTTCCTCAACCATTCCAGAACCAACCACTTCGATATATGTGAAAAAATCTTGACTTGATTATTAAACATCATTACTCATCTCAACTCAAATTTTAATAACTGACAAATTCATAACATTGTGTATCATATGATACTCCAGATAATATTACATATATTGAGATGCCGCCAGTTGTAAATAAAGCTAGAGCGAGCATAAGTTTGAACCCCAAACAAGTAGATTTAAAACATCTGTAAACTTTCACACTACCAGCTTGGTGTTAAGATTAATTCTAACAGTTAATCAAATTTTTACCTTGAGAATAGAGTAATAAAAAATTGCTGATGCAATATTTAGACAAGCCATCACAAGAGATATCTATCCATTTGCAATATATTAAATGTCCAGGTTTCTACTTTATATTTACAAAATTTAAACCAAATTGATCAACAAATATATATGAAAAAGCCATTCTTCTGGGTTTTTTTTTATTTATAGTAATGGTTGCCATCTTTTATAAAATTCTGTTGAGAAATGAACTTGTTAGAACACTGACAAGGAAAGTGTTACATATGTACGTACATATGAGACAAATTCTATATCCCCTCAAAACTTCATTTGCAAGAGGATAATAACAAATAATTTGTATGAGAGCAACCAACAAACAACCAAAATCTCTTACAGATTCATGTAAATAAAATTTATTAGGAGCTAGCTAGATTTTACTGTCACAATATATATATATATATATATATATATATATATATATACTTCAAGAATACCAAAATCATTATAAATCATTATTGCCTTTCATAAATGAACCATAAAGATATTCCCTACAGCTACTTAATAAATGACCATTGCTAACTTTTCTAAGGTACCAAACATCATAAACAATATAACACAGTCTTTTTTTTTATATGATCTAAAACCACTGTACAAATTTGCTTTATTCAGCCAAATAATCCATCTTATTAATTTACATACAAATTTGCTTAAGTCAGCCAAATAGTCCATCTCATTAATTTAATTCTATGAATAGCAATAATTACCAACATTGTTGAAGTATTATTTACTTGGTAAGGCTTAATGATGCTACATTTGATTTTCCTCCTTCTAAGCCCTTTGGATCATGGAAAAAAAATGTTTGAATGTGTAACTATTTTAAATTAGACCTTGAATGAACATCAAGGTCAACTAACTTCTCAAACACTGGTAAAGCTGAATCCACCAATGAAGTGGAATAGAGTAATGGTGTTGTTTTTGGTTCAAGTCAAGATTCGTCCACTTAATAAATGTGGTCAGTTTTGGAATGGTAACCAGAGTGGTCAAAGAAAACCAATGACCTTTGGCAAGCAGACTGACAAACAACTTCAAACTACAATCTTCCCAAGCAGACACTGAACCTGGGTGATGACCATTTAATGGCCCCTATTTCCATTGATGCTTACTACAAGGTTTATGCCTATTATGCCTAACACACAAAGTACAATTTTCGCTAACTAACCAGTTATGCTGAATAAGCTCTGATCAATTGGAAGATTAGAATGATGATTAGTTCAAGATAGAAATACTAATTCTCATCATCATATAATCCTTACCCAATGGTTCCCGAAGCAGCTTTGGTAAGTTTAGCACTAAGTTTTGACAGATTTTTGGCATAGTTGCCTTCTAGATCTGCCCTGAAAAACAAAAACATATATATGTATAAAATCTGACAGAATCATCCAGGTCAGCAATATAGCAAATGCTGTCAAAAGAACATGCTTTAGAGCAGGTCACATGATCCTACTACAGAGAATGTTTATGTCTAGCAGCAATCAAAGCATGCTAATGAAGATAAGACAGAAAAGATCTATAACTTTATTACTTTACATTTAAAGACAAAAATGTAAAGTCTACATACTAATCACTCAATCAACAAAAGCTCTACGGTTCATAGACAACAAAACATGAAATAACTGTGCATGCATCAACTAATTTTAGTGAGGTACTGTTTGAGTGATTAACTAAATTTTTAATATATCTATTACAATATAGGTCTAGATTTATGAATTTAGTGTAGTGTTTGTACTAATAGAAAACTCTAAATGTCTGAATATCTCTACCATTAAATTGATTTTTTTAAAATTATTCTACTTCATTTAATTTGCATACAAATGGATTTTTCATATGAATAGTTCTGACTGTAAAACTGGGATTTTACTACTGCCAACCCTCTTTGGCTCTGAACCTAGTTGAGAAAGGTTTTTCCTTGTCGTAGGCCTTTACTGGTTGGCTTGGTAACAGTCAAACAGTCTGATAATCTGTGACATTTATCTGGGACATTGTCGGCAAGTTTATTAGAACTATAAAAAGTAACGTTCAGTGTGAAATAGTACAATACAAATCAGGAATGCTTGCATAAATTCACAAATTTAACTTGTGTTTAGATTAATCTTTGAGATTATTGCAAAAAATAGTCTTCTCAGGAGAACCTGAAAAAACTTCTTATGAAATTTAAAACAACATTCAACCAACCAACCAATTAAATGATTGACATTTACAGGCAAATACATGTATAGGCGATTGGGAATACATGCAATGATATGCTTCAAACACATTGATGTCCAATCGGACACAAAATTATAATCTATAATCGGAGAGGCATAATCAATCAATTAATCGATAATAATCGGAATTGCTTAGTAACTGCACATCAGTATTCAGAAACAAATAAGGCTGAATATAAATACTTTTATTGTAAAAGCCAAGTGTTCTTGCTTTGTGATTGTAAGTTGAAGGCTTGATAGCTCCTTGCCCTGATAGTGGCCAAAGCATCGCACTGGTGTAAAAAGAGTCTGGATACAATATATTATCCAATCCCCGTCAGCCATTGTTGTTTTTAGTAGCAAAAACCGGAAAGGAAACAGATTTTACTACAATCCGGAAACTACTTGCCTATGTCGGTGATGATCGATTATTTATCTTGTGATCGATTATTAGGATCGCTGCCCTGACAACGACCGACAATCGATCATCGGCAATAATAGTGACATCACTATTCAAACATCAACACAAACACAGCATATGTTTCTTTGTAAACACGAAACACAGAATTTCTTCTGAAAATATTTATACTTTTAAACAATTAATACTGGTATGCTTTAAACATCAACACAAATGCATATTATATGTTTTTTTGTAAACACAAAAAAACAAAATTTTCTTTTGAAAAATATTTGTACTTTTAAACAATAAAATTCCTTCATCGTTTCCATAAACAGTAAAATCTATACCAGAAGTTTTTTAAATCGAGGTTATCTTTTGTCAAAACATGTTGTAATTTAACTAAATAAACAATACAATAGAGGAAACTAAAACTTGATAAGATTGATGATTTTTACCTTTCTTGTAAAACTAATGAAACTTCTTTACAAAATTCACTTCCCTGTTTGATGTACTTCCTCAATTCTTCAAAACCAGCCAGGCCCTGTAAATACGTCAGTAAAAGTCAAAATTACTTTACAAAGTAAAACTGATTGGCTTGGATTGGATCAGTGGTGGTTTATGCCCCACTCAAGATTCTTTCACATATATTGAGGTGGTCAGGTCTGGGATGGTAGAGGAAATCAGAATGCCTCATGCCCCAGTCAAGATTTTTTCACATATATTGATGTGGTCATGTCTGGGATGGTAGAGGAAATCAGAGTGCCTCATGTCCCAGTTAAGATCCTTTCACATATATTGAGGTGGTCAGGTCTGGGATGGTAGAGGAAATCAGAGTGCCTCATGTCCCAGTTAAGATCCTTTCACATATATTGAGGTGGTCAGGTCTGGGATGGTAGAGGAAATCAGAGTGCCTCATTCCCCAGTCAAGATTCCATCACATATATTGAGGTGGTCAGGTCTGGGATGGTAGAGGAAATCAGAGTGCCTCATGCCTCAGTCAATATCCTTTTACATATATTGATGTGGTCAGATCTGGGATGGTAGAGCAAATCAGAGTGCCTCATGCCCCAGTCAAGATTCTTTCACATATATTGAGGTGGTCAGGTCTGGGATGGTAGAGGAAATCAGAGTGCCTGCATGCCCCGGTCAAGATTTTTTCACATTTATTGAGGTGGTCAGTTCCAGAATGGTAGAGGAAACAAGAGTGCCTGGAGAAAACTATGGACCTTCTTTAAGCAAATCGACAAACTTTTTCATACTAGGATCTGAACGAGTGGGATTTAAACCTATGCAATGAGTTGAGTTGAGTAATGGTGTTTAACGTCCCAGTCAAGAATATTTCACTTATATCGAGACGTTGCCAGCTATAGCCGAAAGTGCAGAAATTTTGCCTGTGCATTGCGCTGATGACATTATATAGCAGGGTTCTTTATCGTGCCATGCCTGCCATGACACGGGACCTCATTTATTTTAAATTCCCATCCGAAAGAACCCACGACCTTCACCTTACAGAGCGAGCACTCTATGCGATGAGAGGTACTGTGATCTGTAAATGTTTGCTTTAGACCACTAGGCCACTAAAAAGTAAAACTGAGTGAAGATGAATGAGTCAAATTTGATTTTAAAAGCATTCAGTGATCCAATAATCAAATTTTTAACAGAATTCAGAATGTCATTCTGTTAATAGTCTAATAAAAAATTTAAAAAAGTTCAGTACACAATGACAAGAATGGCTGTATGCATATATCTTTGCTTATTCAGAGAAGATTAAAAAAAAAATTTAAAAAAAAAACATGTTAAATGATCATAACCAATATAGTAATTAACTTATTTTATTTTTTTACCTGAAAAAGGGTCAGTGAAATGTTATAACTAGTAAAAATTGATGATTTGATAAATATAAATATATATGACAATATGACATTCATCAAGAATTTGAACATATGTCATCTAAATGATATTTTGCTGTTGATTTATTTTCTTTTTTGAAATATGATATTTTGCAATGCTTTCCGTATGGTAATCTATCTTGTATAAGTAGTCTTTATCTTAGTCTGGTTCATCAGCACAAGACCTGTATTTTTTCATTTAGAAATTTTGGCTTATTTCAAATATGTAATATTTTGTAAATTTTCATTTATATCCTGTTAAAAAGAACACTTCTAGAGCAGTCTTTTAAGAGATAAATACCACTTCCAGTCTCTTGAAAGAGAGACCCAGGTCCCTAAATTTGGAATTTGACATTGTCTCATGTTGGTAATACATATACATTTGTTTGTTCAAAATCAATTCATAGAAGCGAGGAAATCTGCATAGAAAAGACATGATATCTGGACAGTTAGACAGATCCTCTAACCCTTACCTTAGTGTATGGGGGATGTTATGAGTGGGTTTCAAACCTAAGCTGTGAGCATGATCTGTAGGCACATGTTTTAAACCACTAGACCAACAAGGCCCCACATTCCCACATTAGACAGTGAAAATCATTACCGGTAGGCATAATTGTTTCTAATAACCATGGGACAAAATGATATGCAAAAAATCAAAGTAATTGTAAATGCTTGATTGCACTTTTACAAAACAACATGGAAGTCCAGTTAACAAAGTGCTAGTTTTGTAAATGGTAGGTATGGGTCCAATTCCCTGATGTATCATAGCAGTGATTTGAAAACAGGTTGTGACAACTGGTATTCTTTCAGCATTAGCACTCAGCATTTAGAAATAAAAGTAAAAGATTCCTTAAAAAGACTAAAATTCAGCTACTTGTCAGCTAAGGAAAATTCCAAATCACAAATGAAGATTCTTTAAAACTGTTTAATTTGGTCAACATGGTCTTGTCTAAAATTTATAGTTGTGGTGCAATCCATCAGTTGTCAGTATTATGATGATAAATATATTTTTTTGATTTTAGTTAATCTACAGAATGGCTCTTTATAGGCAAGACATGCAATGTCTGAATGAGACTAAATAGAATACGTAGACTATTTTGATATTAATTAGCATAGTAATAAATTAATTTCAGCAATTACAGATAAATATATGATACATACAGAAAAACCTAATCAATAAATTCAAGTACTTGTACCAGTTTTTATATTATTACTGATAGCAATAAATTTTCCTGGTTCAAATATTTCCTGTTTTTTTTTATCATAAATTAAAACATTTTAAAAATGTGTTGCCTAATTATTTCCGACAAACTTTTCCTCCTCTGTATAAAATAATTTTTTTTGAATCTCCTGGAATATATTTGTTGGAAATTTCATATTACAAATAATTTTTCGTAATAATTTGCTCCCTGTGAACCTAAGGTTTGGGAAGCAGGGAAAAGAGAATTAATTTCGTGAAATGAAATGAACATCATTTGTTAATTTCATGTTTTTAATTCATTTCATGTTATTTTTATCAAGCATTCATTTAGTTTTATCACAATCCCTCTAACAAGTTTCATTTTCATGTACCATATTAATGTTAAATTTTCATGTCAATAAATAATTTTTATAATCATAAGAAAAAAATCAATCTCCCTGGGAAGTTCCTCCCATTTCTAATATAATCGTCTCTAAAATCATACTGAAAATTAATGTAAAAAATTAATGTACAAACTCGGACCACAAAAAAATAGCTAAAAAGAAAACTTACAGTATCATACTTAACTGATCCTGGAAACAGTCTCATTTTTTTTTTAACCAAATAAATAAATAATTCCAAAAATTATGATTTATATAATTTATATTTTTTCCCCAAGTCACATATTAAAACAAACAGTCCAGACTAATTTGTGTACAGTTAGACTTCTACATTCAATATACCAGCCACAGGTGGATAGAGATGGGTTTATCTCTAGACGACCAATAGTGATTAATTAAAGGTAGCATATCAATTGTTTTTCACCTGTACAGGTTAATTCATTACAGGTGTCAATATGACTGATGACCGATACTGACTCCTAACGTTAATGTCCATGGTATGTTTAAAAAGACATACATCTTAATAGCATCTATCATACCAGTATATATATACGTTTTAAACTTTTTAAAAATTTCATATGTAAAAATCCTAATTTGAGAAAAGACAATTACTCAGTTTCTTAAAGCAATCATTTATGAAAGGATAAAATCTTTCAGCATGCATTTTTTTTAAATTTTGGAATAGCTTAACTTTAGTTGTAGATAATTATCGCTTCATTTCTATCGCTTTATATACATTAAAATCTTTTAAATTTTATATGTAAAAATCTTCAATTGATTTAATGGGTTTTACATCCCAGTCAAGAATATTTCACTTATTTGGAGACGTCACCAGCTATAGGTGAGGTGGCAGAAATTCTGACTTTTGCAGGGCACTTAGGGCCATGTGAAGGGAGGGTTTTTTAACATGCCACACCTGCCATTGACACAGGGCATCGGTTTTCAAGGTCTCATCCAAAGGACCCAATCTTCATTTGAGAAAAGAGGATAAGTAAATTTCTAAAAAATAATCATTCAATGATTGACAAAATCTTTCAGCAGGCATTTTTAAAAAAAATTGTTTAAACAACTTAACTTTTTTTTGTGGAAAATTATTCTATTTGTAATATAAGAAATATTATGAAAAAAATACATGTATATATAAACCTATACAGTCCATTATCCTTAAATGAACCTCCCAGAAATCAAGCACAGCATTTAAGACTGACCCTATAAACACCCATTTATACTAAGGCAAGCCTATGTTACTTTCCATATTTATGATAATTTTTTATTGTTTCAGAATACATAGCTAAACTAAATTGCTTTTATGATCATTTCAATAAATTATCTTCCATTTCTGTTGATGAGAGACATATATAACTAAATATACATAAATAACTGTATTTAGTTATATACGTCTTTGGTGTTGATGAAAGAAAAGGAAAAAAGAGAATAACTTTTTATACAGTAAAAATACTTGTAAAGGTGTCTATTCTAAATTTTTTGGGCAGTTGAGGCTCTTCCAAAAAGTAAAAATATCTGGATCAAAAAGCAGGGCTCTCACTTGGCTTGATTTGGGGAGACATTCGGCCCCATTCCCAATGCAAAAAAGGCTGCTGTTTTCCCAACTGGAACCTGGATTTTTACCAATCCAAAAAAAAAAAAATAAAAAAAAAATAAAAAAAAAAAAAAAAATAAATAAATAAATAAATAAAATAAAATAATCAGGGAAATGAAGGATAGAATTTTACGATTTTTAGACTGTGGTTGCTTACATTTGAATGGTAATTAAAAAGTTTGTTCAGAAAGATAATTATTATATCAAATCATCTTTTATATAATGAATATAGTTATTTCAGCAATTTTAAACTCTATTTGATTTTTCCCAAAATCAGTCAAAATGATGCTAATTTTCCCAATTCTAAGGGCCCCACCCTCATTCCCAAAATGAGCTGTGTGAGCCCTGAAAATCAATATATATACATGTATATATATATATATATATATATATATACTACACTAGTTTATATACTACCATCTATAATGTACACATACTTCACTACTACTACAACATCATGAAATTCAAATCTCAGCTAAGAGAAGTTATTTTTATGAGCTAATGTCTGATCTCAAAGTTTATTTTAGATTTAGACAGTATTATTTTTACAAAATACATAAAACTTGTCTCTCATAAAAATCAACATTTATATAACGTCCAACGTCTAACGTGAATCATCAAAATAAAACTTGATAATTGTTGTAAAATGTTATATTTTGGCAAAAACTACAAAAATTACATCATAGACACACAGGTCACTTATCTGTTGTTTTCATAAAAAGCAAAAACAAAAGTGAATAAGCTTGTCTAAACTACTTGTTGAATCAGACTATTCATATTTTTACTGGTTATAGTGCAACAAATTTAACTTGGCCATATGACCAACAACATCAAACAATTATTGCATATCAGATCTGGAGAAGAAAAGGATTTGGTTTTCGCATCAACAATTTTCAAGATATTGGTGACAAAAGCAAGATTATTTATCCCTAAGAAGTGATCTAAGAACAATCTTGTGTATGTATGAAGTGTGTTTGTGTGTTTGTGTGTATTTTGGTCTGCCTTGTACTGGTATGCTAGTCTGCAGCATATTGACTTGGTGAGCTAGCACCTTAAAATGAAGTTGACATCAGTGTGTGCAGTGAGTGAACCAGTCAATCCTCTTGTGTTTCTAATGCCAAGCACAGGCAAGAAAGAAATATCTCAAACTTGCAGTCTTATGTATTATTATTAAATTATATCATAAAAATAACTAAAACAAGAATTCCATGGATTTAAATGTCTTGCTTGGTTAGTTTTTGAACGAGTAAAAAAAACTTTATCATAAACTTTCACATTTTGACATGCCGCCACCACCTATGACAACACCGGAAAAGTAACACCTAAGTCTCGTGACACCGAAAAAGAGACACCTAAGTCTTGTGACACCGAAAAAGTAACACCTAAGTCTCGTGACACCGAAAAAGTAACACCTAAGTCTCGCCTTATGGCAATGCCAGGCTCGACAAAAGCATTTGTTAGAGGGTTTCAGTGATTGGAGAAATCAATAATGCTAATCTAACACAAACTCCCTTGCTTCTATTATGTTATATTTCAGAGTGAAACATGTCCCAGTGATTGTTTTTTCTTTTTCACTTTTACTGAAGCAGTCAGTTTCAGAACTGTGAAGTAAACAGGAGTGTCAATAAAAACACAGACCTTTTGCAAGCAAATTATTCTTACTGTCCAAGATTAACTCAATTTTCTTATGAAATACCCAAATTTTAATTATCCTGAAACCATAACATCTATAACCCATTTAATATTTTATTTTGGAAAAATCCTTATCAAAAATATGATTTGTTTACCCATTTTTAAAATTTACCTTTGCAAAATGTTCCAGAGAATATGGAATGGAAACAGTATTAATCCAGGTTTCTACAGATTCTGGAATAATCATAGACATTCTACCAAATCTACTCCTGCGCTTGGCCACTTTACAAATGTGGCATTGTCTACAAAATGGATGGTTTACTTGTTGAGCAGCAGCCATTATCACCATTCTGGCAAAGATGTATTTTCCAACAAGTTTCTTCAACTATTTTTTTCTATTGAAAAAATGTAAATTTCCTGAATTTTTTTTTTTGACTTGTGACACCTGTGTCAAAATATTAATATTCTTGAAAAATAACACTATGGCATATGATCCCCGACATCCAATTGTGAATTGTCGATTTCATGCACTAAGTAACCTCCACACCTGATTAAACACAACTTTTAACCTTGCAATCGATTTTTAATCACTTTATCAATTGCGTCAAAACAAAAGACTGATCAATTTCATAAAACCTCAACAATGTTTATTTCGTGTTAAATCTTGTCAAAAAACATATCATTCATAAACTATTGCGTTGGTCTGCCTAGGTATCTGTATATTCAAGAAACACCAGAAGTATAGTCCTGCTGTTTTGGAATTCTACTATCAGAAGATATGATATTGATCGACATATAAAACAGATACCAAAACTGTGTGAAAAAAAATCAAATATTTGAAAAAAAAAACTTCATGTAAAAACTCATGTAAACCAATATATTTATTATAACCAGAATTATCATTTATCATTGATAATGTATAAACATGCTTCCAAATATCACATTATCTTCATTTTTTTTTTAATGATCCATTATCATAAAAAAAACTTGCATAGATTTTTTTCACAAAATTTTTCTTGGAAAATGTATCAGTACTTTTCCAATATGTAAATTATGTTCAAACACCATGCTAACAACAAATTGTTTCTCTCTTCCTAACAATTTTTTTTTTTAGATTGAAAGAATCCAATTTTTTTAAAAACAAATAAAAACCTCCAAACGGCACTAAATAAAATACATCCAAATACTTCACACTATATCTAAATGCACACACAAAAAATTCTTCCAAATATATTCCCAACCATCTGTCCTCCGTTAACTCCACCTGACATGTCCTTAATAAATAATGCCTTTAGGTATATAACATAATCCGACATCATTTTATCTACAGTTTCATGTCCAGTTTAAATGCCAGGGAAGATAAAAACTTCCAATACACATTACCTTACAGCTGTTTTGTACAAAGTTGTTAAAATTAAGTTAATACTCTGCAGTGTACCACCACCTAGCTGTATCTACCTCGACCTCCTTCAAGGTCCCTAATCAACAAATTATATGCTCAAGTTCAAATCCAATCAACTTCATTATCTAATTTGTGTTACTAAAATTAACAATTATTTTTGATAATCTTCCAGATTTAATTAATTCATTTAACTTTTATATATGTTTCATCTAAGACTATGAGGCACCCATGGTGTGATAATTAATTAATAATCCCATAATGCAATGTATATAACTTATATTCATTCACTGTATACAATCAGAAAAAAAAAAAAAAAAAAAAAAAAAAAAAAAAAAAAAAAAACTCTGAAAATTTCTCGGAATCCAACATCCAAAAGTATATCTCTTTAACTTAAAATTAACAAATTAAACTAGGAATTTCTCTCTGTAACTGACAGTACTTTTTTCACTGAAGTACCTCTTTTTAATCTAAGATTAACTGAAAGTACTCTTCTTTCACTTTAGAGTAACTGAAAGTATTTTTCTTTCACTTAAGAGTAACTGCAAGTAGAGTAACTGTTCTTTATATTTCAAAGTAACTGAAAGTACTTTCAAACAATATTTAGTACTTGACCACTTTATCTCTCTACAATGGAGATATAATATTGATCATATTATGTATACATAAATATACAATCATCATGAACATATTCATGTGTGGCAACTGATAACATCATTTCAAAACATAACCTGATAATATTTTTCCAACTTTGGCAAGTTTGAAATTCAAGACAAAGCAAAAAACACAACAATCACTAAAGTGCTATTAGCAGTCCCAAACAAGCTGACATATATTCACTTCGAAAATATGTAATTTTTAAATGACACAAAATATTGTAGCAATAGTTGTTGGCTTTTAAGTGAGCAGTTTCTATCAAGTCACCAAAATTCACTTCCAAAACACTCTATGTAATTTTTAAATGACGAAATAAAGTAGCAATGATTGTTGGCTTCTAATTCCCATAAAAACATTAAAGAATTCATTCCAATATTGTTCATATCCAATATTCTTTATAGTTCAAGGATGTGCATAAATCCCAAAAATTCTATGTGACTAGCCTTACTGGTAAAACGTAACTGTAACAATAAATATTCCAATCTTGTGATTTTTTTTATATAATATTAATCATGTAACATCAAAACTATTCAATCAGTTTTTTATATTTTTATCCAGCGTTATTACTAAAACATCTGTGACATTTACAAATCTAGACTCGCTAGACTCAGTGACAAACTAACAGACTGTGAACTTTTCCAAAATGTCACTCATTCATTTTATTCATGAGTACATAGTTTTGTTTCAACAGCTAAAAATATCAAAGGTCTTTTGAAAGCACGAAAAACAATTGAAACTCGGACACTCGATCTCTGTCAACCATGAGACAATCAAGTGTTTATTATCAGTAAGTTATCCTTTATTAAAGAACTTCTTGCAATTCTCAATGTTTTAGATTCTTCAAAAAGCACGGTCAGTAATGGGCTGAAAGTCCGAGATAAATGATGTTCGTTGATAAGAAAATTGGTAATAGTTTTTCTTTGGTACAAAAATTTATGACATCTTTGCTATTGTTTTAATCTTTGAAATGTTTGCAAATACACGTTCAGAATTTAAAAAAAAAAAACAGTGTAAAAACTTTCCAAACAAAAAAGAAGCACAAATGTGGGTCTAATTCTTCCACAATACATTAAAAAAACTCAGAATCTATTATTTTTTACCCATAAGGCCACAAAACAAATTCAGCAAACAGTAAAAAAAAAAAGTTTCCAAAACTGAAAAAAGCAAAAATGCTGGTTAATGCATCCACAGTATATCCAAAATGTCAGAATCCATTATTGATTACTTGTAAAGTCACATTTATGGGGTTGATAAATAAAATTGACTATCTAAGCAATCTGCAAAACTACCAAAGCAACAAGTAGCATTAAACAGCCTGTGCTATCCTATGAAACAGTCCGACTGATGTTTGGCATTGAGCCAAATTTGATCAATAATAAACAGAGTACAGATTACCATGAAATGATCAACAAATAGAAATTAGTCTGGAGAATTTTTATATTACAAAAATGTCAGATTTCTTATTTAGGTCAAAAACTGAATAATAAAACATAATCAATGCCCACGGGATATATACATCTAAATTATTAGTTCATTCCCTATATTATTATTTATTTATTTATTTATTATAATTTATTTAATATTTATTTATTTATTTATTTATTTATGATGTTTCCAAACATAATATAGTGCACAAATCCTTCTTTTCCTGCCATGCATTTCATTTCAGGAATAAAAGTAACTCATATCACAGTGGTTCCACCTTTATAAAGCCTGTTTTAACAAAAATATTTTCTAGATACTTGATGCACAGCGCCAGTGAGTTCTTCACAATGCTGGCTGCAAAAAGTTAAAAAAAAAGGGTGGAGTAGTGGAGTGGAGTAATGGTGTTTTATGCCCCAGTCAAGAATCTTTCACTTATTTTGAGGCGGTCAGTTCTGGGATGGTGGAGGAAACCAGAGTGCCCGGAGAAAACCACCGACCTTCGGCAAGGAACTGACAAACTTTCTCACACTAGGATCTGTGCCGAGTGGGATTCGGACCCAGGCGGTGAGAGGCACTGTGATCCGTAAGCGGGCGCTTTAGACCACTCGGCCATCGAGGCTTCCTTTCAAAAAAGAGAAATGCAAATTGTTCCTGACATATTTGATCTTATAACTATTAATATCTACACACTGGTTAAAATAAAAATTTATTCAAAAAAAAAAAAAAAAAAAAAGCATTCCCCTAATGATTCATAAATTCCTTAGAAAAATGATACATTCTGAATAGGTTTCATCCATTCTCAAAAAATGCACTTACTTAAAGGATTACAAAATCCTTAAAAAAGATACAATCCAAAATTTTTCCAAAGTTCTGTATATACTATGGTACATAACATAATAAAAGCAGAAAAATAAAACCCATTATAACAGGTATAATACTGATATAGTGCTTAAATCAGTCTTGTTAACAGTGGCAGTAGTACCACAAATCTAGTGAATGCTGCACTAAAAAAAAAAAAAAAAAACCAATCAGTAAATAAATAGTCCAGTTTTCCTCAATCAAGACATGTCCTTTTCCAGATGTTGTGCAATCAAGATACAACTGTCAACACCTCCACACACATCAAAAACTAATAACTATACACCAGAAACCATGTCATAAATTATTTTTTATATCTGAATATATATATATATATATATATATATATATATATATATATATATATATATATATATATATATATATATATATATATATTAATGTGTATACTGTATGCCTACATCCAATTTATTCATATCCAACTGTGATACAAGAAAATTGTTTTAAAACTGGTTATATATTTATGACACACCAAAAAAAGTTTAAAAACTATCAACAGGTGTTGTAATATGGCTTCAAGGCTTTTCTGTCTGGCGTGGCAAATTTGTGAATCGAGCTTTAAATGATTAACACATCAGATATGTCTTCTACCACTGCTGCAATTATGTTGTTTAACTGAGGGCATCACACAAGATAATCAAAGTATTCAGTACATGTACTTAGTATTACTATAACAAAGTACTTACTTTTACTATAATTAAGTACTTGTAAAGTATGTGTTACTTGTTTATATCATTATTTAGTAAGCTTTAGTACAGAGGAATTTAAAAATCTTCAAAAAATGGAATATGAGTTGTTGAAACATAGTTAAACACAAGACAATGTATTTTTATGTATTTTTTTTTTTTTTTTTTTTTTTTTTTTTTTGGGGGGGGGGGTCTTAAAGAAGTGGAGTGGAATAATGTTGTAAAATTGAGGTGGTATATTCCGGTATGGTGAAGGAAACCAGAGTACCTGTAGAAATCCACAGACAGTCATCAATAGAACTGACAACTTTCTTACACCAGGATCTTCCCCAAGCTTGAATTAAACCTACGTGGTGAGTTTGGACTTAATAAATGGTATTTTATGTCCAAGCCAAGACTTTTTCACTTATATCACTTCTGTTCAGGAATCGTGGAGGAAACATGTGTGCCTGGAGAAAACAACAGAACTCCCGCAAAGAAACAGACAAACATTCTCACACTAGGATCTTCCAAAGCTAGAATAGTGAGAGTGGAGTGGAGTGGAGTAATGGTGTTTTACGCCCCAGTCAAGAATCTTTCACTTATTTTGAGGCGGTCAGTTTGTGGGATGTTGGAGGAAACCAGAGTGCCTGGAGAAAACCACCGACCTTCGGCAAGGGAACTGACAAACTTTCTCACACTAGGATCTGTCCCGATTGGGATTCGAACCTAGGTGGTGAGAGGCACTGTGCTTTAGACCACTCAGCCCCAGAGCCCCCCCCCCCCCCCCCCCCCCCCCCCTCACAGAGAGGATCTGTGATCTATAAGCCATCCAGACCACTAAGACGCTATGACCCTTAAAAATCTTTAATGACTGAAGTTATTTTAAACATTTTTCTAAACTGTACATGAAATTCAATAAAGGGATCGTGGTGTGGTATAACAGGAAGTCTTACATTTAAATGTTAATGTATTCAATGTTATATAGAGCAACACTGTAACATCATGCAGAAATCTACACTTTCAATTCATAACCTTACACCAGTCATTATAAAAAAAATCCTCAATATTATAAATATCTGATTACGAAGTCAAGTGGATTGACATCCCTGCGAATAAAACTCTATATAAGAAGAAGAACAGCTTCTCAAGTCTAATTTCCTATATAATGAATACTGATTGTAAAAACACCTCTTACTCAACCTGTATATTATGACCAACAGTTCCCTAAGTCTAAAGTCCAAAATAACAAACGTAATTGCAAAAACAAGAAAACTGAAATCCCCGTCAGTTGTTACCTAACCACTGTATAAATAAGAACAGTTTTTAAAGCCCAAATATCTAATATAATGAACTAATAAATTCCTGTTACTTAACCTGTGTATTTAAACCAACAGTTACTTAACCTCTGTATTAAAACCAACAGTTTCTCAAGTCCATTTTCCTATACAACGAATATCAGATTATAGACACATGTTATTAAACCAGTATATTACGACCAACAATTTCCTTAGTCTATTGTCCAAGATAATGACAATGATTGCAACAACAAGTGGGCTGAAATCCCTGTTAGTTGTTACTTAACCTCTATAAAAATATGAACAGTTTTTCAATTTCAAATTCCAATAAAATAAACATGATAACAAAGAAATGTGGGCTGAAATTCCTGTTACTAAACCTGTATATTAAAACCAACAGTTTCTCATGTACATTTCCTATACAATGAATACCAGATTACAAACACCTGTTACTAAACCTGTATATTAAAACCAACAGTTTCTTAAGTCCATTTTCTATACAATGAATACCGGATTACAGACACCTGTTACTAAACCTGTATATTAAGACCAACAGTTTCTCAGGTCCATTTCCTATACAATGAATACCAGATGAATACCAGATTACAGACACCTGTTGCTAAACCTGTATATTAAGACCAAGTTTTTTAGTCCTTTTTCCTATATAATGAATACCAGATTGCAAAGACACCTGTTACTAAACCTGTATATTAAGACCAACAGTTTCTCAGGTCCATTTTCCTTTATAATTAATACCAGATTGCAAACACACCTGTTGCTAAACCTGTATATTAAGACCAACAGTTTCTCAGGTCCATTTCCTATATAACGAATACCAGATTACAAACACCTGTTGCTAAACCTGTATATTAAGACCAAGTTTTTACGTCCGTTTTCCTATATAATGAATATCAGATTGCAAAGACACATGTTGCTTAACCTGTATATTAAGACCAACAGTTTCTCAGGTCCATTTCCTATACAATGAATACCAGATTACAGACACCTGTTGCTAAACCTGTATATTAAGACCAAGTTTTTTAGTCCTTTTTCCTATATAATGAATACCAGATTGCAAAGACACCTGTTAGTAAACCTGTATATTAAGACCAACAGTTTCTCAGGTCCATTTTCCTTTATAATTAATACCAGATTGCAAACACACCTGTTGCTAAACCTGTATATTAAGACCAACAGTTTCTCAGGTCCATTTCCTATATAATGAATACCAGATTACAAACACCTGTTGCTAAACCTGTATATTAAGACCAAGTTTTTACGTCCGTTTTCCTATATAATAAATATCAGATTGCAAAGACACATGTTGCTTAACCTGTATATTAAGACCAACAGTTTCTCAGGTCCATTTCAATCTAATGAATAACAGATTAGACACCGGTTACTAAACCTGAAAAATTAAGACCAACAGTTTCTTAGGTCCATTTCCTATATAATGAATACCAGATTCAGACACCTGTTGCTTAACCTGTATATTAAGACCAACACTTTCTCAGGTCCTTTTCAATATAATGAATAACAGATTAGAAACCAGTTACTAAACCTGAAAAATTAAGACCAACAGTTTCTTAGATCCATTTCCTATATAATGAATACCAGATTACAGACACCTGTTGCTAAACCCAGGGATTTTTTGGTCATTTTGGGAAAGGGACCTTGGGATGAAATTGGGAAAATCATTGACAAAATCGACATTTTGGGAAAATTTTTCATTAAACTTTAAAAATTTTCACATTGTCAGCACATCAAATATTTTGCCTGGAATATTTACTATTTTGATACATGCTGGTAGTCATTCATTTCTACCAAATCACTCGGTCATTAACACAATATCTTCATAGACTGGCTTCAATACAAACATCTGAGAAAGTCGTTTCATGAGTTGCTCCCATTCTACCAGATCCTCATTGAGTATAAATCAAAATGTGCATAAATACAGCTTATTATAAAGATATACAAGCTACACCAAAAATATAGAGTTTTTTCACTTTTTCTTAAGTTTCTCAAAGCAGGATCATTTGGTAATTTTTACCTACAAAATTGGAAAAAATGTATGTTTTTTGGCATTGGGAATGGGTCCCTTTACCGGACCCTGTGAGTGGCCACAAAAATCCCTGAAACCTGTATATTAAGACCAAGTTTTTTAGTCCATTTTCCTATATAATGAATATCAGATTACAGACACCTGTTACTTAACCTGTATATTAAGACCAACAGTTTCTCAGGTCCATTTTACTTTGGTGGTCCTTATATACAGGTATTATTATAGATCTCTGATCAATATCTATTCCTGTTGCACAAAAATCACATAGATATGATCCGCCTTTAATCCTTCAAACAAAAAAGAATCAGAAATGAGGTCAAGATCGGAAACATGACTCAAATCTTCGTAATATCCATTACATAAACACATCTGTTATAATTCTATCTCAATGTCCACTGGTCTATCTGAGAAGATAACTATTTTAAATAAGTTTTATCTAAACCTCATTAGAATTATCAGTAATTGGTTTCACAACAAATAAAGTTTCCAATGAGTTCTCCTTCAAACAGAAACATAAGATGATTCATATCCAATACGAATGCTTCTACAACTTGTGTGTTTGTTATTTTTTCTACTTTTAGCATTATGATAATTTATAAATAACTTGATGTTTGTAATATATAATATTGTATAACCACTTTGTTTCATTAATCACTCACTAACGAGTATAACACACTCTACTACCTCAGCTATAAATAGAATACACACAGGCGTCTGGTCTGGCGATCAACTGAAAACTGGGGAGTCAAGAGTTATTGATACAAAACCTGACCTGCTGGTTGGTTGAAAAGGTATTTAGCCCCAGACAAAATTATTGCACTTATATCAAGGCATGAAGTCTGGGAACCGTCTGGTGTTAGGATCTACCCAAGGGTTGTGGGTACGAAACCTTGCCTGCTGTTTGGATGAAATGGTGTGTAGCCCAAGTCATAATTATTGCACTTATATCAAGGCAAGAAGTCTGGGAACTGTCTGGTGTTAGTATCTACCCAAGGGTTGTGTGTACGAACCCTTGCCTGCTTCTTGGTTGAAATGGTGTATAGCCCCAGTCACAATTATTTCACTTAAATCAGTAAGGTAGTCTGGGAACTGTCTAGTATTAGGATCTACCCAAAGATAGTCCTGGTCAGTTGGTCGGATAAAATGGTATTTCACACCCTATTCATAGTTACCAGTTATTTCACTTATATAAGGTAGGTAGTCTGAACTGTCTGATATTAGAATCTACCCAAGGGTTGTGGGTACCAGTCCTGGTCAGTTGGTTAGAATGGCGTTTGACATCCCATTTAAAACTTTCTCACTGATATTAAGATTGGCTGTCTGTGAACCACCTTATACTAGGGGTCAAAATTAGGGGTCAAAACTATACATGTTGAAGCACTGTGATCCATAAACCTTTGATTAAGAACACTTGGCCACAGGACCGAGTCAGACTTTATGATACCAGATTCAAACAGGACAAACATCAGATTTATATGTGTCCGACAGTGTTTTGTTTTTAAAGTATACTGTATGACTGAATTTTTAGGTTTGTCCATTTTAAATTTGTTGTAAAATTGAAAATGATTCAAAAATAAAAATTTTAATTATTGTGGAACAGGCCCCAGTTCACAATTATTCACTCCATTGAGTGTAAACTCAACTCAATTTAGGGATTATTTCAATGTCAATTTTTAAGACATTACATAGTTGAAATTGAATATCTTATGTTATATTGAAATTGTTTAGTGTAGTTTTGTTGAACAAAACAAAATATTGTCTCATAAAACTTAAAACATTTTAAATATTGATGAGAGAAAAATAAAAATATTTGAGTTGAGTGTACACTTAATTGAATGAATGATTGTGAAACTGGGGCCAGGCTGGCAGAAAACAAAGAAAATAGACAGCTAGGAAGGTTTCATATTCAACCCCTATTTTCTTAAATTACTGGCATATACATGTATGAGATAAAATAACCTTGCATCTTTAAGTGCAGAATCATGTGCAATCAAATATTTCACTTTCATTTATTTAGCTCAAACACATCTATTACATAAGATTGATGTTGAGAAAATACATAAGTTGTCTAGACCTGTTACAACAAGAACTATTCATTTTCTCTTTTTAAACTTGAAAAAAATTGGAAAAAAAAATTACATGGTCTGTTTAAATCTACTTTCACATTTACACAATAGTGTGTCTATGTTTAATAAAAGAGTAAGTTATTGCTTTATAATAATAACAGGTATATTCTGTCTTTTTCCAGCTCACCATCTCTATATTTAGAGGTAATGCATCAACCTCGAGGGTGAAACTATGTGGGTTCAAACCCTAGTTATGTAATATATAAGACTCTAAAATCTTTAAATCTCTAAAATTAAAACAACGTCTCCTTGTCTGGTGCTTGGTGTTAGGAAGGTTGCTGGTTCTTCCTTTGTCCGGATAATGTGACGGGGGGAGGCGGGCCAGGTGGGTGGGTTATGCTTGTCTGTGGCATTCTGACTCGGTGAGTTAGCAAGCCATAAAACACACTTGCACATCTCACACATACATAAACTTGTTCTCAAAGTAATCCCCAAAGATGATAAAATTTGCTGAGGTAAAAATAGCTGAAAAATTGCTGATGCAACTTAAAACAACAAAACAATCAACAAACCTATGAACCACCTTTTCGCAGCTATAACACTAGCCATCCAGGTGGTATGGTAACACAGTCCTTGAGAAAGACATTTAAGGACACTGGGGACACTTTGACTTTCATAACTAAAATATTTACATTACTGCAGTTGTTCCACAACCTCCAACAACTTATAGGGAACATTGGTGGCCAAGTGATCTAAAGCGCAAGTTTAAGGATCACAGTGCCTCTTGCTGCCAATGTTTGAACCTAATATAGATATCTAGTGAGAGAAAGTTTGTCAGTTTACTTGCCAAATGCTAGTGGTTTCCCCTGGGTACCCCAGTTTCCTTCATTGTCCCAGATATGGCCTCCCTGATTTAAGTGAAAGAACCTTAACTGGGACATTAAAAACACAACTACTCAATTCTTGTATATTTATTTCATTTCATAAACATGTCAACATCTTGGAAAATGTTACAATGGGTGTTGCATAGTGACCAAAAGGTATAGAGCAATGGCAAGTAAATTCTACTTTAAGAAGTTTGACAATTTGCCCACAAAGGATCTTTTTTTTTTTTCTGGACAACCATCCCTGATAAGCCATTTGTGACTTGGTAAAAATCCTGACTAGGGTTTATAAAACCACATTACTTTATTCCACTTAGTGTACTTATAAAAAG
The DNA here is from genome assembly GCA_029721355.1 of Tegillarca granosa. NCBI lineage: Eukaryota > Metazoa > Mollusca > Bivalvia > Arcoida > Arcidae > Tegillarca > Tegillarca granosa. Next base: position 25,102,674 of record CM056608.1, read on the forward strand.
GGATATTTTTATTACCTTGGTGGGTGCATTTACCATTTATATATGCATGTGTATGTACATGTTTACATGTGTGTATTTTTTATACATGTAAACAACAAGCGTGTACGTATGTGTGTGGCAATAAAATCATCATCTAAGTATTAATGGGTCAAACACCTGTACTAATTAGTTTTACACAGGTAAAACATATACCTGTCCAGGTAATTACCTATATAACAGTATTACAGTCATAATACTAACAAGGTGGACATTTACTGTCGGTAGATTACTTCAAGGTAAAAATAAAATCTTCCAGATCAAACAAAATGTAAACTTTGTAAACAGTTTTATATGTCAAAATCTTATCCAGAAAAATTCTATCATCATAAAGTATATTAAAATTGTGACTGTACTGATGCAACAAGCCATGAAGATAGAGAGTTGAGTAATAGTGTTTAACGTCCCAGTCAAGAATATTTCACTTACATAGAGACATTGCCAGCTATCGGCAAAAGTGCACTACACTTACAGGGATTTTTCTGGCCATTTTGGGAAAGGGACCTTGGGATGAAATTGGGAAAATCATTGACAAAATCGACATTTTGGGAAAACTTTTCATTAAACTTTAAAAATTTTCACATTGTCAGCACATCAAATATTTTGCCTGTAATATTTACTATTTTGATACATGCTGGTAGTCATTCATTTCTACCAAATCACTCAGACATTAACACAATATCTTCATAGACTAGCTTCAATACAAAAATCTGAGAAAGTTGTTTCATGAGTTGCTCCCATTCTACCAGATCCTCATTGAGTATAAATCAAAATGTGCATAAATACAGGTTATTATAAAGATATACAAGCTACACCAAAAATATAGAGTTTTTCCCTTTTTCTTAAGTTTCTCAAAGCAGGATCATTTGGGAATTTTACCTACAAATTGGGAAAAATGTATGCTTTTTGGCATTGGGAATGGGTCCCTTTACTGGACCCTGTGAGTGGCCAGAAAAATCCCTGACTTATGGCATTATACAGCAGGGTTCTTAATCGTGCCATGCCTACTGTGACAGGGGATCTCGTTCATTTTCAGTTCCATACAAAGTAACTGTGACATTCATTTCTTAATGCTGAGTGCTTGGCGAAAGAACAGTCACTACCCACTTTCAAGCTTTGGGTCAAACCAGGTCAAGGTTCAAAATCATGACCTTCTACTTACGAAGAAAGCACTCTACCAACTGAGCTACTGCAGTGGTTCTCCATGAAGTGAGGCTGCAAAGACAAACAAATCAGTGTGAAGAGAAGACTTTCGTTTCTTAACACCCCCTATCACCACCATCAATTAAATTTTATGTACAATTTTTGAATATTCATCATTTTGGGCCAATTCAGTCAAAATAATTTTGAATTAAAATTTTGGTGGCAGGTACAAAAAAGTCTTTCCAGTGTGAAAAAGAATTTTCTTTAAGTGTATAAGATTAAAGTCCAGAAGAAGACATAGAACTTACTTTCCATTTATGCAATAAGACTTATAATTGAAACATTAGTAAACCCAATCTCTACATGAATGAGTGGACTGGTTGAGGTAGTCTGGTTAAATCAGTTAATAGAGCTTTCTGTTGGTATTTTAGAAGATTCTGGCTTAATTGTCTCAACAACTTTCCCTCTACGTTGCAATGGATGACCAACAGGTGGGTACAAGGATTGAATCTGTTGATTTTTAATCAATGTTCTATTATTCTAAATGGAAACTGAAAGTCTGAAATGTGACAGATCAAGCTTGATAGATTGCTGAGTAACTCAGTCATTATATTCTTCTGCTAATATAAGATGGGTCTCAGGTTTGAGTTCAAATCGGCTACTTTATTTTCTCATAGATGTTAAAAATGCTACAGAAATTTTGGAAGTTAATTTTACCTTTAAAAATTGGACTGGAATCAGAAATATGAATTTCACTTGAAGGCATTACATACAACATAATGATATCAGTATTATATAATTTATATTATGATGCCATTATATAAGTTAGAACTCAATTAATCACTTAGCCAGAGGGTTTACCGGGTTTAGGAAATATTAGAACCTTATGGAAGGAATATCTCTGAATATAGTGAGATTTGAAATATCTGTAATCTTTACAAACATCTTGATATATATATACCTTAAAACAGAGCAATTGCAAATTTTAAAGCTTGAGTTGTCTCCCTTATATCAATTACACTAAACTGGTGGTAAAATTGTTGGTGAAAGATTTGACCTAAAATTTTACCTTGAAAATTCAAAATTTATAAAGTAAAGTAATATAAGCTTTTGCGAAATAGAATAAAACCTGAAATTAGTAGAACATTTGGTAAAACTACATATTACCGTGGTAACCTTTTATCAATATACTGGTAATAAAATCTTCCTGTTAATAAAACTTTTTCAATGTAGAATTTCATAACCATACAAAACAAACTCATAAATGAGTTTTATTTATTATTGCCATGGTAATATATTTTTATTTGTCTCATAATTTTTATATTCAAAACTTTAATTTCAGACCGTCAAAAACCTGATGACACTCTAAGATTGGGTTTATAGCTGTGTATGTATGGAAAAATGATTACTAGTGTTTTAGAACACAATCAATTACACTAAACAGAACTGTCTGTACTTACCTATATATTGTTCTAAATCATTTATTATTGTACCTAATCAATACCTATATAGTATATAGTACACCTTATATAGAGGTAAGTCTGAATACCTGATGATAGATACTGAAGTAATAAACAACAAAACCAATTTAAGTACCCCCACAATCTTGTCTACTTTATTGCATGCTGCTCATAAAAATCTTCCCAATAAATTAAACATTAATTATATCTATACCATATAAAGGTTTTAATAAAGTTGTACACAATACTAGTAAGTTTAAGGGTTTTTTTTATCATTTCCTCACATGGCCACTTTGTTGCTGGCACATGGTCAATTTTGTGGCTAGCACATGGCCACTCTGTTGCTGTACATGGCCACTCTGTTGCTAGCACATGGCCTCTCTGTTGCTAGCACATGGTCACTCTGTTGCTATCACATGGCCACTCTGTTGCTAACACATGAGCACTTTGTTGCTAGCATATGGCCACTCTATTGCTAGCACATTATTGATAATTCTTATTTTAGAAAAAAACTTATGGTCACCAGTAAATATAAGAAAAAAATTTATGAAATCTAAACTAGTTCTAAAGGGTATCTTTGCTTTACCTAGTAGCCATTGGTGGCAGAGTGGTTTAGATGTAAGCCATACTCAAGGTGCCCCATGATTTTGGGTTTAAACTTTTTAATCTTGCAAGTTGACAGTTCAATGACTGTAGCTAAAATAATATAAGAGGGCACTTATGGATCACAGTCCCTCTCACTTCCTTGCTTAGAATCCCAATCATGGCAGACCTTAGTTTGCCAGCCTGCTTGCCAAAGGTTGACGGCTTTCTTAAGAAAATCTGGTTTTCTGCACTAATCAAGAACTGACTGGCTTAATATAGGTAAAAAAATCCTGACTGGGGTGTAAAACACTAGTACTCTCCACCAAACCCCACTGTTGATACCAGTTTGTTCCACCCAACCCCACTGTAGATACCAGTCTGTTCTACCCAACCCCAATGTAGATACCAGTCTGTTATCAAGGTCAGGTAAGTTGGTATTTACCACAGTGACTGTAAGTTAGAGGTCAGCTCTGTTGGCAGATACTTCTTAACAAGTGGGAGGTCAGGGTTCTACTCCTGGTTGGTCCAACTTGAAAATATTTGTTAATGAAATTTTTTGCAAAATATATTGCACTAAAGACTTAAATTTTAGGGACTTTAGAAAATACTTTTAAATGTTAATGTCTGATGTGAGTTGGGAGTACAGCACAATTAAATTTGTGTAATATATGGATACAAATTTCTGTAATTTCATCTCTGACATCTAGCGGTGGCATCTTGATGTAAGCAAAATAAAAAGTTTTGGTGTGTTTAACCAATTTTTGTAGATCATACTTTAAACCTCAGCAGCATGAATTATAAACAAATCTCGAAATGAATGCTATTTACATGGCCTAGGAATAAACTGCAGTTTCACAGCAATTTCTGCATTTTTTGAGATTTGCAAGAATACAACATACGACTTACCAGCATGCATCTATCTTTTATCAAGACTGTTGGTTATTAAATTTTTGAATACCATAATATCAATGTTAGATTATTTTATTTGTCGATTTCTATCAACCAAAATTTTAAATGATCACCAAGTAAACTTAAAAACTTTAATTTTTTTTTCAAAAATTATTAAGCAAATATTACAAATGTACTTGCAAAAATGTTTTGGGGACAAAAAATTCTCCTTTGAATGCATTCACTTATCATAAAACTGCCAAAGAATATGCATAACAAAATCAGATAAAACTGCACTCTCTACTTTTTATTTTTCATAATTTTTAAACTCCTCAAATATGTATCCTAAAAAATTTCAATACATGAAATATTAGCTCAATTTATCTGCATAATGATCAGTATCTCTAATCATTATGCAACATAAATAAATAAAAAAAAATTAATATTAAAATTCATAGATATAAATCTAACCAGTGCTTATTTAATTCAGGCAACTATTCCAAGTATTTTTTTCAACAATGTTACATGCATTTTACATTTAAAAAAATTCTTAAGCATGCTTCTAAATGATGCATATTAATTATTTTAATTAAATATAAATTAAATAAACAATACCTGAACTCTTTTCTTCTTATTTCTCATATTTTATTTTTTGTTCACACAAAACTGTATTCATTTACATATAGTTTAGAAAAAAAATTCACTGATAAAATAATCTACATGGCAATCATAATTTCCATTTTATATATACAAAGTAGATATACACAATTCTTATAAGTAGATCTGTTCTACATCAACCATAGAAGTCATTTACTAAATGTGAAAATAATCTATATTTCATGATGAAAATTTTAATAAATTCTTTTCCTTCATTACAATGCTGCTAATAAACTTGATAATGTTTTTCTCTAACAATCATTTAAAACATCACATATACATGTATACCTGGACGAGACACCTGACTATTTTATTTACTTCCTACTGCAGTTTACCTATCATCCGCTTTTTACCTACTTACCTGTGGAAAATACACATCATAGGATTTTTTTGCAGAGGCGACACTTTTCTTGATAAAACAGAAAGTCAATGTAATGGTAGGTACAAGTATATTGGTGTATGACGTGGCATATATATTACAGCATTTTAATTTGACCATTTAAATTTTAAACTAACCATCTTGGAAAAAAGATTCTTTGATGGTTCTAATTTGTTACTGTTACATAAAATAATAATGATTGATTTATTTTAAAACTACCATGTTTTTGAACAAATGACATAAAAAGATTTAGATATTTTGGTACACGATTGTTAACTTGCTCAGTATGTTTTAATTATTTAAACCATAGTTGTTAATTAGCATGCCCTTTAGTAGCCAAATTTAGCCCCAGGTTAAAACGTCATAAGAATTTTAAGAAGTCCAGAATGCAAGATTCTTTAAAAATTCTGTACATAAGACTATGGGAATTTGGTCATTTTTAGCCAGATTTAGATCTCAACCCCCCCCCTTAGAAGTTACCAGCCTCAGACTTGGGGCTTAGGAACCTAATTTCATGTATTATATTTCTTAATACATTGTATTTTAAAAAACAATTCTACATGTTCACCTTTAGAATTACCTCCCATTCAAAACCATAGGTAACTCTGTTTAACATTCATCATACTTCTCTATATAAAAATAATTTAATTTACTGTAACTGAGAAACTTTTCTGAAACCATGATTACTAGTATATAAATATCCTATTCTGTTTACTGTCTTTAATTTTTTTTTTTTTTAAATTTTTATTATTATCATTATTATTTTTACTAAGAGCAGACAATAACCACCTGTGTGTGAACATTTAGAACTAATAAATTGATGTGATTGTATACAGTGGTCAGCCACTTTAAGTTACAATTTGTAGATCTTCACTTACTCAAAGATTGGATTTTTGGATCTTTGGTCTTCCAGTGTTTTTTTTTTAGATTGGAATATACACTGTATTAGATTAAATTAATAGTGTTTTATGCCTATCAAGATTTTTCACTTAAGATCAAATGGTGGTCAGTTCTGGGATGGTGGAGGGAACAGGAGTGCCCAAAGAAAACCACCCACCATGGACAAGCAAACTGCCAAACTTTTTCACACTATAATCTGTCCAAATAGGATTCAAACCTAGGCAAGATTCTCTGGCCCTTAAATGTGTGCTTCAAAGCACTCATGCACCAAGGCCCTTGGTCCATTTAGAAAAGTTTAAAAATAAAATATCTTAAAGGAGACTTAATTTGACCCTTCATACAGCAGACTGTTGTTCATGATGGTTTTGACAAATATTTTAAGTTGTATACTATCAGTATGTATATGAGTATGTATTGGAGGAAAAAATAACCTCAATTTAAACAACAAAGCTATCCTATATGAAACAGGAAGATGTAGTCATAAGGATGTTTGTGTACCGGTATATAATCCTATAGTTAATAAGTAAATCAGGTATGTTGTGGTTTCCTCATAACAAGTTATCCACAGCAACTTTAAAACAAATCTTTTATCTATGATGAAGATGTACAATCAATACTCTCCCTATCTTTCTAACCAAGACGTTTTTATGTATTGGTATTTTTGCAATTTTGCAGAGTTATTTTTGTTATTAAACTGTGAAATCAAAAATTTTTTTGAGAAAATACTAGTATAGAAAAGTTTTGGCAAGATGTACCATCCATCTGAAACAAAAAACCCAATAAGGCCTGTATTTTTAAACTTCATTTGCACTTCAATTAAAAAAAAAAAACAAACTGTAATATATGTAAAATGTCTATTTTCTACTTTTTGTATCAAACTTGATCTACATCCATTCATAAAAGAAATCTGTTGTAATTAACAGCTTATCTTATCTTATACATGTATATATATATTATATATACATGTATATACCGGTATATATATATATTTTTTTTTTCACTATTTATAGTTATGGTAGCCATCTTGGTTTTTGGACAACCAACATTTTTTTGAAACCCAATAATTTCTATCTGCTTCTTTTCAGCCGAGTGGTTTAAGATTAGATTTCCAAAGAATCAATTCTAAATATCATTTGCATAAACCATAAAAACACTAGGTAAAGGAAAATTTGTCAGATAAACCTGTTACATATATTAAATTGCTATACAGCTGCTTTCCTTATATCAAATTTGAACCAATTCAGTTCACAAATAAATCTGTTATGACTATAATTTTTATTTTCTATTTGAGGTAACAGTGGCCATCTTGGATATTAAATGCCATATGCTAGTTACAATTTTTAAATCTGCATGAAACAAGGGTGTTCCTTGCCAAATTTGGTTCTATTTGGCCTAGTGGTTTCAACAGAGATTTTCAAAAAATTCAGTTAAATTAGCACCTCATTTGCATAACTCATAATAAATGTGTGTCAATGGAAAATTTGTTAAAATTAAATGCATTCCATATACCAAATTTGAACAAAATTTGTGAATAAATTCTGTATTCTGTATGCAGCTACTGTATTTCCTGTACCTATATTAACAATGGCCATCTTGAATATTGAGTGGACATTCAGAATAAAATTTTTTGACCACCATCAGCTATGGACCTTCTTTACAAATCTGGTTCACTATCATTAACAGTAGTTCTAGAGAAGATAATCAAAGTTTACATATGTAGGCACTTAAAGATGCATGTTTTTTAACATGACATATCTCAGCTGGCTATTGCCAGATTAACTAAAAAAAGATAATCACTCATCTATTTTACAAATTTAGTGTATCGGGGGTAAACATTGCAATAAATTGTCACCTCAATAAAGGACAAGAAAGTGTATTTCTTTCTGTCACAGAACATGAATGAAATCTCAAAAAGCATTGGTTTAATGAGTGGAGTGAAATGGGGAAAATAGTGTTTTATGCCCCAGTTAGGATTTTTTTCACTTATGAAGTTGGTCAGTTCTGAAATGGTGAGGGAAACCAGTGTGTCCAGAAAAAACTACCAACCATCAGTAAGCAAGTATGCTAACAAGCTTCCTCACACTAGGATCTCTCCAAGCAAGACCTAGTCAGTGAGAGGTACTGTGATCCGTAAGCGCGCGCTTTAGACCACTCGGCCACCGAGGCCCCACCTAGTCAGTGAGAGGTACTGTGATCTATAAGTGCCCACATAAGTCCACTTAGTCCCTGAGACTAAGCATTGGCCACCGAGGCCCCACCTAGTCAGTGAGAGGCACTGTGATCCGTAAGCGCGCGCTTTAGACCACTCGGCCACCGAGGCCCCACCTAGTCAGTGAGAGGTACTGTGATCTATAAGTGCCCACATAAGTCCACTTAGTCCCTGAGACTAAGCATTGGCCTAATGAGCTAATAGGCCTGGGACAAACTAAAATTGTAATGTTTTACAAATTTGAAAATGTCATTTTAATTGAATTTTTTATCCAATTTTTTTTACAAATATTGAAAAGTAGAATGCCGGAGAACTATTTGGGTTTTTTTTTTTTTTGTTTTTTTTTTTTTTTTGGGGGGGGGGGGGGTGTCAAATTTTGGTTGTTTCATATGTCATGTCATATAATCATTAAAATAAACTCTCGTAAATAAATCTGCCAATTGTACCAATATCTCAGCAAAATGATTTCAGTGGATATGGTTTTACACAAATAGTTTAATATCACATTGTCAGTTAGCTGTTTTAAGCTTTAATCTGCATAGACAACAAAAGTTTTTTTTTTCAGTGTTACTGATCAGTGATTTTGCTATGGTTTTTAAAAACTACCTTCCACCTTTTAGATTGGGAAAATTTGGACCCTTTTTATGTCACATATTATGGTCAGAATTTTGAAATTAATTACAAAGATTTGATATTGTGACAATTTCTAACATTTTTTGTCTGTAACAGTTTTGGACAACTGGATTTAACTTAAACTATTTGATTGTGTGTCACTTTTGCCTTTTGGGGAATTTTAGTTGTCAAATTGGGAAATTTTAGTTTTATTTCTCAAGGGGAAACTACCTTTATTCGGTAGTAATTTTAGGCAAACAAAACCACTGCTGATACATATTGATACCATTGCTTGGTTGCTAAGATTAAATGAAAAAAATTTGTTCAAATATTTAGAACACTATTAATGGTTTAACCATTGACAATTGGACCTAATTTTGGCCCAAAATAATGGGTAGATGAAGAATAAGCTTTAATGAATGATAAGCTAAATACAAAATGAAATTGTATTCATTTAATTTCTTGTAGCCAAACTAGAATATAGTGAAAAAACTGAGTGCAGAGACCCACAAAAATAAATAAAAAAAGATATGTGTCAAAATGACCTAAGCAAAGAAACAAGGCTCAAAAGGGTATCAAGCAGTTTTGATACAATATATTTTTTATTATGCCTAGAAATAAAGTTCTCACTATATACTTAATCAGTAATTTTTCCAATCTATGAAATTTTAATCCAAAACATTAAATTAAATTTATTCAAATCACAACTTTGATCAAACTTTAAAAAAAGAAAGGTTTAATAAGTTTATTTTGTCTTCTATCTAAGATACGTCACTTTGGTCATTGTTAATATCATTAATTATGTATCATTTTATTAATTGAAAACTTGAATTCCAAATACATGTACAAATCATTTGTCTTACTGTCTTTAACGCTATTGTAAGATTTAACCTTCTAAAGGTGTGTCTTTTATAATATCGACTATTAAATTGCGTCTCCAGTTGCGCATCTAAAGTGTAGCAACTTTGTGACCATTTTATGGGATTATTTATCCAATGTATATTTACTAAGGCTGTCACGATTACCAGGGTACCCGATATACGGGTAGGTTAGATGCTGTAACCGGTTACAAAATCATTAACCGGGTAACCGACGATATACTGCTATCAGTGCACATTCGATGTATCTTGGTAAATTTAGGATCAACAGTAACACAACTTAAGTTCAGTGAGTTTTTACAATGAAAATAAACAAATAAAAAAAGTATACTTTCATTTGTAAGTGACTGGTCCTGTTGACCTACATGCAAATGTATTTAATCCGAAAATTCTAATTTTTAAACCGAACGCGTATGCTGTCTTTCCGGGATTCTGAAAACCATGCCTGCAACAATTTGGAAATTATTCAAACTGTCGGAAGACAAAAGGAAATGATATGTAATCTATGTCAGAAACAGGGCTCCACAAACGCCAGTAAGGTCAATCGGCGGTAGGCAAAGGCTACATATATAGATAAATGTTTATAAATACTGCTTATTAATATCTTATAACAATCCCATCACTGATCGACATATAACGGATAAAAAAACCACGTGTAATGTCGTGATCTTGTTGTTGGTAACCCCAAAAACTGTCGTTATCAATCTAGTCAGCTCTTGTATATAGAATTCAGGGGAGGGTCAATCAGGCACGTGTATGCTAATAGAAACGATGTGAACAGGTGAAACCACTAGAAATCAATTAACTTGTAAGGTATTAGGTAATTACCTGTGAATAGGGAAGTTCAGTGAATCGTGACACAGTCCTGAGTAATTTTAATTGTTAACAAGCCGGCATTAAAGAATTTTTTATCAGATTTTGTCTTACTATTATGGGGGAAAAAGCCAATTCAGATATTTTTCAATCAACTTTTTTAAGTTTAATTGGCGTTTTTTTAGTAAAAATCGGCGTTTGTGAAGGCCTGGACAGAAACATCTGTCATACAGGTGAGTGTGAAATTAATACGATCTATTGGCCTTTATTTTTAAACATTAAAATTTAGAAATGGAAGCGCGCGAACAAACATATATGGAATACAGAAGTAAAACTGAAACAATGGTAAATATATCGATTTAATTTTATGTTAAGTTTTTTTTATAAACTATAAACGTTTGTTCAATCCATTTATGAATAGTATTATTGTATTTCGCATCACCTATTCCAAATATCGGTTAACCGGTTACGGTTCGGGTAATGCATGTTGGGTACCCGGTTACGAAAATCACTAACCGTGACAGCCCTAATATTTACTGTCTGATTCACGTCTGCCGTAGCACTAGTTTTTCAAGGTTTTAGAAGAGATATCAAAAAATTTTGTAGAATGCCACATACCGTTATGGCGTATGCATTTTGTCGTAATTAACTGACACCAAACTAAATGCCATCTTAGCTGGAGTATAAAATGCAGAGCTCTTTAAAATCCTTACGGGGATTTAATATGGTAAAACACACAAACACTCATTCTGGAAATATATCACTGTAATAATCATGCAGGTTAAGGTAGAAAAATTTGGAATAGTCCACTCAGCTGTAGGTAAGACCGCTGTTGTTAGAACCACAAAATATTCCTTTTTGTTGTCAAGCTAGCAGACGATATTACCTGGCGAGCAAAAATGAGAAAGTCGGTCATGCACAGTTCTATTTTCTTAACCTGCATGATATTTCAGCGATATAGTTCTGTATTGAGTTCTATTTTCTTAACCTGCATGATATTTCAGCGATATATTTCCGTATTGAGTGTTTGTGTGATTTACCATATTAAATCCCTGTAAGGATTTTAAAAAGCTCTGCATTTTATACTCCAGCTAAGATGGCATTAGTTTGGTGTCAGTTAATTACGACAAAATGCATACATCATAACGGTATGTGACTTGCTACAAAAATTTTTTGATATCTCTTCTAAAACCTTGAAAAACTAGTGCTACAGCAGATATGAATCAGATGGTAGAAGACTTTTGAAGGCATTTAACTAGGTGCGTTGATTATGTATTTTGGAAGGCTGTTCCAGGTGTTAATAACCCTATCTGGAAACATTGGAGCCAGTAAAATTTTTCATTTATCTATTTATAAATTTGAGAAAAAAATGATTACAAAATAGTGCAAATAAAAGATTTCAATGTATTTTCCTGAAATCTAGTATGTTATCGCTCCAACCTGTTTTTGGTGAATGGCGATTCATGAACACCAGAAGTTCAGTTGGTTGGTAGTTCCAACAGTTTTGAGAAGGTACTAAGTTTGGCTGCTGTAGTCTCTTCCTGACATCAACAACGAAGAATATGCTCAATTTTATTAAAGTTGTTACGAGTATCAAACTTGAATGATATATAGCTTGAAACGTTTGTGCATAGAACTTTTAGAAAATATGACAATTGTCATTTAGCCTGCGAAATTGTTTGGTATGAAAAAATGCAAGATGGGGGTTCCCCGACCCAGGAACCAACTAACTACGCCTTTGCCAATAAAAAACAAAGGTAGGTTATGACAGTTGACAAATAAAAATATTTTCAAATACACTTACCCTAAAATTCTCTCTAAACAGTGTCATATTGCTTCGGGCAGTTTCATTGATTTCTTGGTACATGTTAAACTGTCAGTGACTATGGTTTTCCATTACCTGAAAACTTCACAACAACCTCAGCTTGACAGTCAAGACGGAAGATTCATATAAGGTCAAGGTTCCCTTAGTCCCGCAGTAAATAAGATGCCAAAAAATTGTTGTAATGAACATTGGATTATATTTTTCGCTATATCTTTATGTAGTTTCTGCATTGCCAGGAGTACCCATGTTACCTAAATCAACCAAAATCTCTGTATAAAGGAAGAAGCTAGAAGGGTGTTTCTGTCTAGAACCTGGAGAATAAGATGATTCAAAATATCCTAAGTACTTATAACATAATTTCCCAAATATTATCTAAAACCATCCTTTTTACACAATGTGAAAACAGATGTGGTATTTGTATTTTTTTAAATCCTACAATTCTACACGTCTTCCGCAAAAAAGTACACCTTGTGTTAATCAAAACACGTGATTATTGTTATCATCTCAATCCTTCTAGGACTTAAGAGTAATCAATGCTAATGAAATGCTTGACATATCTTCTTATTCATAATTTTTTCAGCATTTGATAAAATTATATAACACGTATATGTATATGAAACCTGAAGCGAATTTTTCAAGTTTTAACCCAAATAATGTCAAAAGTTGAGTCTTCGTGAGTTTTTCTTTCAATTTTGTACATGTATTAATAATAATGATATCTTGAGTGACATCATTATCATTAGGTCGCCTGTAAGATTTAGAAAGGATTTCAAAGAAAAAGTAAGCAATAAAACTATTCCATATACCCTAGTTTTCATTGTGAGAGAATTTCTAACATGTTTCTTTTAAAATATCTTACATATTTTAAACAATAAAAGAATTTACTGGTATAAGAATTTTCTCTTTTCAGCGAATATTGTGTTTTTTTTATTTTTCATTTCATTCTAGTCGAGAACTTTCGCCCTGACCTTACAACTTCCGGTTCACATGGTTTCTCAAGATGGCTGACACAAAAGCGTGAGTGTGCACGTTTAACTTTGTTTACCCCCAGAGAATTTTAAAACTGAATGAAAAATCATGATCAATACACAAACAAGTAAACATTCGCAGATCTGCATATACAAGCATATATGATTATATTAACCTAAACGCTGTGCTATCAAAAATTATAAAACCCGGCATCATCTTTCTGTTTCCCTTTGATCGACGGAAGACGCGGAATGAAATGTAACACAACGTAATTCCGCATTAACTCCTGATAGAAATTTAATTTATTAACTATTTTCAGAAGTTTTTTTAATGGTTCTAGCACTTAATTCCATCAAACGAATGTTTGTGATGCCCATTCTTTATTTTTGTGTAACACGTTCATCCAAACATCAATATACCTATACGAAATATTTGACTATTCGTTTTATTTGTACCATGCTGAAGGAAGGCGTGCCCCATTATTTTGTAGAACCCATCCATAGATATATCTCTGCACTGCACCTCTTTCTCCAATTGAACCCTGCATACAAATTTAATACCCCACTCTATGACACCTTAACCCTTCTACCTTTCAAAAAATGTAACATACTTCTTATTCTAGCATAAAGAAGACTTGTGTCACAAAATTTATACCTAAAAAGTCGCATTTTGAAAGTCTTCTCCTCACTTGGAAAAAAATCTTGAAAAATCAGCTGATCCATGTTTTGACAATTTTCATCTGTTTCAACTTTAAAAGCTTGTTCTTTACATTCCTATCTCTGTTTTCTTCAAAACAATCAAAATCTGAATTTTTCCACCAAACTCAAAAGCAGATAATTTCCAGAGAAATGCAATGTTCTTCTTCTTGTCTTTGTAAATCCCACTTGGAATTACCATTGCAGCAATACAAAATCACAGAGAGCACCTCTACTTTTGCAAGTTGCGTCCCTGGTCAAGGTTCTCCCATTCTGCGATTTTATAATGTGGTAATGGATGAAACAGATGAAAATTATGTGAAAACATGGATTGGCTGATTTTTCATGATTTTTTTCCAAGCGAGGGGTAGACTTTCAAAATGGCGACTTTCGTTCCTTGTGTTTTTTAATGTTATATATTTCAAAATTTTTTGAAGTTTGTTAAAAATGGATTTCAGGCAAAGTTATTGATATGTATGAACTTGTATCAACCTCGCATATAAAAAAACACAAATAAATAATCTTAAAACAAAAATACAAAAATCCTGACACCAAGCCCCTGTGAAATATATAACATTATCAGAAGTAGCATGATAAATGAAATTCAAAAATGTGACAATATTATTTTAAAACAAAATTTCCTATTTATCGTGTATTAATAGAAAACATATTAGGTATGTTTATTAGCTGGATTAATTAGATAATGGTAACTTCATTTTATTAAGCATCTTGTATAATGCTGGAAGTTAAGCTATGTCAAGTGACGTCACCACATGGATGTTAACTCAAGATTCTCAACAATTGTGTTGTTGATATGGGGTCCTATGAGTTGGAGAGTTTGCAGTCATGGTGAAAGTTATTGTTGAGAGGCATTTGTTAGAACTGGTGGCAAAAAAGAAGAAAGGAGTTTCTCTTGGGAGATTAGTTGGTTGAATATAGTTTATTTTCTCAACTTTTCAACTTTTTATCAGCTGTTCACGACAAGACAATTTTTTAAATCTTGGGGATTAAATTAAAGACCTTTTAAGAGGTCTTGGGTTTGAAAACTAAAACCTTAACCACCCGCCACCATGCTTTATATCCTCCACTTTTGCATATGACTCCATGTCTTTTACTTTGACACACATTTAAAGAATCTTGCTGTAATTTCCTTTATTGAACTTTGACCAGGCTATTGAGAGTAATACTGGCAACTACTTTAACAGCAGAAACAATGCAAAAGTAATGGTTATGCAAATCAAATAAGTTTATTATTGTTTTCCTTTTTTTAGACACATCCCGGCACCCCCTGTCATGTGGGCACAGAGAAAAGACAAAATTTATTTAACTATAAATTTAGAAGATTGTAAAAAACCAAAAATAGAACTCACAGAAACACAGTTATATTTCAGGTAAGCTAGCTGACATTTATAAAACTACAGTAAACCTTTTTACCATTGAATTTATTTTAAATTATACACATGCAGGGATTTAAAATTAAAGCTGATCCATCATAAAAGAGTTGTTAATTTTCATTTGGACTTGTTAAAATTTTGTGAATTTTCTTACATGTTTCTATCTTGAAAACATTTCAGACACAAAGTGGTCTACATTTATTTTTGTAATGTGCAGTTTCATGACTAGGTGAATGATAACCTATTATTTCATTTTATTTATTGGTATGTCAGTTATCAAAATGGATTGTAATGTAGGTTGTCTTGCATTTGCAACTTTTAAAATCCAGTGATCCAGGAATAATGACCTTGTTTCAGGACTACCATAAAAACCCATGTAATTTACGCACTTTTTTTGTAAAAATTAAATTAAAGTTTGGGGGTGCGTAAATTACACGAGTAGATTGTTTTCGTGATTTTTTAAAAAATTTTCCTTGCTGAGGAAAGTGTTCAAAATGTAAACATTTGTACCGGAAGTTGGCCTATTTCATGTTAAAATATGGTTTTACAGAAAAATAATGCATTTGAAGAATAAAAAAATGATGCGCGTGTGTAGAATGGTATTTTATGCTTACTTTCTTTGTACAAATTTTAAATGTAATGAAATAAATGGTTAACTACTGTTTGGAAGTCTAACGTGCATTGAGCTGGCTACAATGTGCTTTGATTGCATTTTCCACCGATCGTGAAGGAACACCATTGACATACATGGTGATACTGATAATCTTGACTGGATATGTGTTTTTAGATGGATAATCTTGGCTTGAAGAAACTTATGAGATTCAAATTTAGCGGGAAGGTGTGAGAGGGAGTGAAATATCAATGGTTTAGACGCGAATGGGCGGATAGGCGGAAATGCATAGCTTGGGTCAAGATTGTGATTTTGGAAACATACAACAATACGCCAATGACCTGTTACAACATATAACGTACTTTGTTTACAAACCGAAAAAAATGTGACAGCCGTAATTTTTTCTAATGAAAATTAATAAAAATCTTATCTAAGTTAATTAAAACAGGTAAAATACACCAAACTGATACAAAACACTTAAATACAAGAAAACCACTTGCTCGGATCATATAGAAAATCGTCGATTTTAGAAATTTTTGGGTGCGAATTTTACATGAGTTGAAGCTTTTTTTAATAAATTTTAGCTTGAAAACCACCTGCGTAAATTACACGGGTGCGTAAATTGCATGGGTTTTTACGGTATTTACTTTGATTCTTTCATGCTGATCACTCTGTTTCTCAAAATGCTTTAACAGTCACTATGCCTATCTGCCTAGGTTTGAATCCCCCTCAAGAAGATCCTAGTGTGAGAAAGTTTGTCTTTTCTCTTAATTGGTTTTGTTTGCCTAAAATTACTAGTGAATAAAGGTAGTTTCCCCTTGAGAAATATGACTTAAATTTCCCAATTTGACAATGAAAATTCCCAAAAAGGCAACAAGGGCACACAATCAAATAGTTTAAGTTACGGTAAATCCAGTTGTAAAAACTGTTTTGACAGACAAAAAATGTTAGATATTGTCACAATATAAAATCTTTGCAATGAATTTCAAAATTCTAAGTGCAATATGTCACATAAAAAGGGTCCAAATTTTCCCAATCTGAAAGGTGGAAGGTAGTTTTTAAAAACCATAGCAAAATCACTGCTCTTGCCAATAAGACTTCCACGTTTACATGTGTAAATGGTAACATGTTGAATATAGGCTGTAAACGTTTACAAATTTTATAACCGTGTACACGACATGTGACATACTTAATTGATGAAAATTAAGTCAGGATATGTTTCCAAGACTCACAGCTTGCACGAAAAATATTTAGGGGTACTAGCAACTTCTGTGCCCTCAGAGAGTTATGTTGACAGCAGGCGGTACAGTTAATAAATTCATATCTTCTCTTGATGCCGACACAGTTGACAAGCTTATCTTTATTACTGTTGTTTGAAATCAAAACTTAAATCGGCTAACAAATAAATAGATCTATCTCAGAAGCATGTCGTCAAAAGAGAGCCTGTAGAGGATAATGTTCCAAGCATCCCAGCAACTTTGATTTCTACGCTTCCTACATGTCTACCATCTGATTCATATTTTAATTTTATGTTGTTACAGAGACGGTCATTTTTGTTACAAGTTGTAAGTTAAAACTGAATATTTATTTATTGAAATATTTGAATTTTCGACGTTCCATGTACATAAGTTTTTGTTAACTAAGATTAAGTTACAATTTCGAAGTTTATGAGAAAGTCCACGGACATGCGCATGCATATCAATATCGTCTCGGGCAATGTAGCCATACACATTTACATGGATCGATGTTAACGGTAATTTTTTTGTTTCAAACTATTGTTACAGGATTGAAATAAATGTATTTTAATTTAATAAAATTCAATGTTCGTGAATGTAGGACTGACACGATATATTTTCTTTGATACAATCAATCGCGATGTTCCGAATCATGATGGCCGTGTAAACGGCATCGATTTGTTTACTACCTGTCGTGTACACGTTTACGGTTTTGTGTAAACGTGGAAGCCTTACTTGCCAAGGGTTGATGGGGTTTTTTTTGGCACTTCGGCTGATGGTTTTCTTTTGGAACTCTGGTTTTCTCCACCATCCAAGAATGACCATCTCAATACTAATATAAAGATTCTTGAGAAGGGAGTAATACACCATTACTCCACTCTACTCCACCCTGTTTGTGAAAAAATTTGCTTTTAAGATTTAACAGGTCATTGGGACCTTTTGAGCTATTTTGTAAATTATTGTTCCTTTCAGATGATTGTAGTTGGAAATGTCTTGTTATATTTTTCTACTGAGTTAAAAATTATGTTATTGAATTGTATGATTAAACATTTATTTTCAGATGTAAAGGTGGCACAGATAACACAGATCATGAAGTCACAATAAAGTTCTATAAGCCAGTCATTCCTGAGGTAAAATATTTTATATGGAGAGTTAGTAGTAGGTCCAGATGCTTAAAGCAGTTTTAAACCACTAGTTAAAAGAAGTTAGGGGAGTAAAAAGGAATCATCCTTTCTGTCTGTTCATTTCAATTCCATATGCGTTCCATTACATCCAGTATCGGATGAATTTTTATAAACTTGGTACAAATTTATATTAACATGAGACAATTTTTAGCTTGAAATATATTAATTGTGAATGTCAATGGCTAATTTCACTGCATTTTGTCAAATTATTATACATGTATAACCACACACTTTAAATTTGCCGAAGAATAACCCAGGCATGACATTAAAATTACCAGCCTTAAGCTTGATCTTTAAACTCTGGCTAAAGTATGATATTGTTTACTATACATTCAAATAGGTTTGCACAGAAATCTATAGGTACTTAATTTTCTGAAGGTTTCTTGAAAAGTGATGGAATTTATGTCTATCCCTTGAACATTGCTTGAGTCTTGAATATAATCATTTAAAAGGTCTTAAAAAGAACTAAGTACAGGAGAAATAAATACAAAATATAAAGATGTCTATAGCTAAAGATTTTACTTCACAAGTAGTACTTCTAGTATCCAGTTTTAACCTCGGAACAAATATTCAAATATATATATATTAATCATCCAGATACCTTTAAAGATCCATTTGTAATTTTGTTTTTAGCTGAAAAATCATTATATATTGATAATATTCTATACTAGAGCACGTTTATTTTTTTTAGGAATCCAAATACTTAGTGCATGAAAGAAATATTCCCTTTGTATTAAAGAAGAAAGAAGAAGGTGATTTCTGGCCTAGATTGTTAGAAGAAAAAACAAAAGTAAAAAGATTATCATATTTTATCATTTGAAAAAAATTTAGTATGACACCAAGATAACCACATAAGTATAATAAGCATACTGGTAATTCTTAGTAAGGGGCCTTAATCTCTGAGTGGTCGAAATTGCTTGTTTACAAATCACAGAAATTCTTACCCCTTGGTTCTAGCTTCAAATCCCTCTATGGCAGATCCTAGTGTTTGTTTTTGTTAGACCAATCTTCATCAAACTTGCTAAGATTGATCCTCCTGAAAAAAGCTAGCTCAAGTTTTTATATGGGTCATGTTTGCTCAATAAGTAGGTCACTAGTTCAAAATATAGGAAAAATCTATTTTAAAAATAGAAGCTCCATTTTGCCAAAATCAAGCTCAGTGTACATCATTTTCAGGTGAGCGTCCAGGGCCCTCTTTTCTTTTTCTTTTTTTTGCTGTAGATCAGTGGCTTTTCTTTTTCGCATCCAAGATGACTCTACTATGCCTTAATTGACTGCTTCAATATAAATGAAATAATCTTGAATGAGGCATAAAACATTAATACTCTATTTCATTCATACCACGTGTAGAGAGATCACAGGTGGCTTATTTGACTTTGGTTCAATTTTTAGCTTCCATTTATGACATATATTCTAATTGATTAACAGTAATTTTGAATGGGCTATTTCACATAAGTAAAATGTTTTTCTATCTTTTTTTTAACCTGAAATTCATAGACTTTGTAAATTAAATATATTTGAGTTGATTGTTTGAGAACTTTCAAATTATTTAATTGGCTAAATTTACTAGCCAAATTGAATGACATTTGGTTTGTAAAACTCCTTTGTTATATATAAAAGATTATCTTTTTGGCTGTAATTCCAAATGACCACCTTTTACTAAGTAGCAAAATAGTTGCATGATATACACATGTACATGTAGCTACATTTTTTTCAAGCAATTTTGTTCCAAATTGAAACATTTAAAGTATTTAGAGTACATAAAACTATGTAAATGGGCTTTGTAGACAGGTGGTTTTTATAAAAAAAATGTTATTTAAACAAATGGAGCATAAAACATGAAGTCTTAATGGACAGGTGCTGTGTTAACAAGTAATTGTAATTAACTAGTGTAAATGGACAGATGGTCATTATATAGAGGTGGTCGTTAAAGCAGGTTTTACTTTTTTTTTCTGTAATTTTAGGTCCATTGGTTAAAAACAGATTTTGATAAATGGAAAGATGAAGATGACTCTGATTATGAAGATGAGCCAGATAAGATGGATTTAGAAGCTGTAAGTTAATACAGTTTTTTGGGAAGTAAATGTTAATCTGAATCATCATTTTTTGTCAAGGAGGGCCTAGTTATATCACACTCAAATAAAACATTATATTTTTATTGCTGCCTGCCTTGTCAAAAATTTAATTGGGCATTGTCAGAGAGACAACAGTAAGTGCATTATGATTGGTTTACATTGCAAAGATTTTGCATTCTTTTTGACAATGAACATAATTTTAAAACAGTTATATTTTTGTCAAATATTTAAAAGAAAATTCATTAATTTTAAGACTACAAAATTCCTTTCTATAACATGCACATCAGGAGGAGTCTAGTAGACGCAAGGGCCATGCAGAATGTGCATTATAGACTGAGAACGTGATTTTCAACTGAAATATAGTCCACCAAAACAAAAAAAACTCAACAATATCAATAATATTTAATATCTCGTAAAAACATTACATGAATAAAATAAATCATGAAATACCTTCAATATTTCTGAAAACAGTGTAAGTTTTCAGTGTCTCTCAATGAAGATTCATTCTTGATTTTATTTTGTTCAATTTAAACAACTGAACAGTTTTTATGAATTCTCTTAAATGTGCTTGTCTGGATTGTAAATAAATGTGACATGGCAGCCATGTTTGTTTACCTAAGATATTGTACTTGTAGTTCCAGATCTTTTATTGCATTTTATATGTAATAATATACAGGGTCACATGTTTTTTGTGATTTATGGTCTATCAAAATGCAAAAGCTCTCAAGCTTGAAGGAATGGGAATTTCACATGGCAAATGAAAATATAATGTAATAAGTTGTTGATTAAACAGAAACATCAATTAGATCAAGACTTCAAAGGATATATATTTTTTGACTAATTTAGTTGCATGTATCTGCTTTATACAAGTTACAATGATGTTACATGTTATATGTGGTTTTATTACAAAACTTATATTGAAAACCTATTTGATTACTTTAAATATTTCTTGTAGATGATGCAAAGTATGGGAGGTATGGGTGGTGCCGGTATGGGAGGCATGGGTGATATGGCAGGATTAGATGATCAAGTAAGTTGTGATAGTCATCAAATATTATTGGCAGTATCAATATTAACACACAGTTTATGGCAAAAATAAATTGTAACAAATTTTGGTTAACGTGTATAAAGTGTTGGTCATTTGATTAAAATGCAGTGGAAACTCGTTATCTCTAAAATTATTTGATTTTGAGATAACGAGTTTTGATTATACACCGTTGTTCAGTACTTGTTTACAGTTCGTCGCACCTGTCACCATCTGGGTTTGATTCTTAATTAGGCAGAGATAAGATTTTTCAATTCGTTTTTTCGAAAATGTGGTGGTTTTCGCTGGGTACTTAGATTTTCTAAAAAAAAATCCAGAGAGTAACCGTCAATTCATGTGAAATGGACTGAGGTGTAAAACTTTATTAATACACTACACAGTTGTTCTACAATTCAAAATCAACAGTTACATGTGTATGTAGATATTTCAGCTTTCTTTTGTGGCTTATCATTTCTTTGGTTATAAAAAAGCTGTAGGAAGTTATATAATTATAAGGCATTCAAATTTCTTTTAAAATCATGTATAACAAGTCCTTGGTCAGGAGACCTAGAATTAAACCTCTATAATAGATTCTACTGAAAATTTTTATTAACCTGGTTTCGCTACTTTGTAATCCCACTCAGGAAAGGTCCTAGTCCGAGAAAAGTTTGTCATTTTGTTGCTCTAGGTCATTGGTGCTCTTACAGCATTCCAGTACTACTCATCCCCAACATACATAAAAGAATGTTGGGGACAAAAAAAAATTTAAAAAATATATATATATATACACATTACACCACCTTTCCAATTTCTGTGACATTGGTTGTCCTAGTTCATGCAAATTAAAATGTGTCAACAAAATATGAAACTTTTCTGGTTCATAAAATATTCTGACCAAAGAAATGATGTTTCCAACTTAAATCGAACAACTGATTTATGACCACACAAAATGTCATTTTTCCCTAGAGTCAGTTAACATTACACCCTACAAAAATAAATGATTTCACATTATCTGTGTCTTTAAACATAAACTAATTTCTTTTTTTTTCTCTGTCATTATCAGAAAGACTTGAGTGATAGTGATGATGATGGTATGTATTAAAACACAAAATTCTCTCTCTCTCTCTCTCTCTCTCTCTCTCTCTCTCTCTCTCTCTCTCTCATTTAAAACTTCAATTTAAGACCATGTTGTAAGTGTTGCTACCCATGATGATTGTGCCAAGCAAGTACACATGTGGTGTACATTTATCATAATGTCATGACAATATGTGTTGACAATGTGCACGGGGCCATCTGAGGTACACAGAAATAAGGCAAACAGTATTCCTATTAAAGTATTTTTCGCATGAAATGGTACCAGTTTGCCATCGCATTTCCCCTAGTATCTTCGAACTCCATTAAATGGGATTCCTGCTTAAATGAATACAATTTTATGTCAGGAAAAATTGCCAAAAAGTAGTTATAGTAGCAGGTTCATAACTTAAAAGCTAAATTCCTGAATCTCATTGTGCAAAGATAGTTTACACCACAAAAGTTTCTCATGGTTAACACAAGCACATACATTAGTTAGTTTGAAAGACAAGTTTTTGATCAAATTTTCACTGGCAAAATGTTTTTTTTGTGTACATTTTAGTTAAAATGACAAAAATTTGCCATCAATTTCTTATCAAGATTTCTGAACGATTTAAATTTTTTTTTTATCATTTCAGAGTTACCAGATTTGGAATAAATGTATAGACATTTTAACAGTCCCAAAAAGGAAACAAATAAAAAGTTTAAACAGACATTTGCAAGTGAAAGGACATCGAGAAATGTGTTTTATAGTTTTTCACACAATATTTGATAATACTTTTATATGCTTAATGGTTTGACATGGCCATCAGTTGGAAGAACTTAATCATGTCGAAACTATAGGGTTAATACATGTATACTAATCTATACAAACAAGCAGATGCATCCTTCTTTATACTTTTTTTTAAAACAGAAAAGCTTTATAATCTTTTTTTTAAAATTTAAATCCAAAATCATGTCTGATTGGCAAAAGCATGATAATGTATGCTGAAAAAGTATTAAATGTTCCTCATAGTGAACAAAATAATTCTACTTCCTGTTCCTGTTTGAACATTTCCAACTTCCTGTTCCTGTTGTAGTGTTTACTTCCTGTTTTTGTTGTAAATTGGTTACTACCATCTGTTCCAGATATACAGTATTTGTTGCTGCATTTTAAAGTGTTACCTCTTGTTTCTAGTATATTTGGAACAAAGGTGGTATACTGACAAAGGGTATTATAATGGGCATTGGAATATATATGTCTAAATATACTCATTAAACCATTCTCCTGTTATCACATTGTGGTTGTCACTTATAAGGCTGTATCAAATACATTTTAAAAAATTTTGGAATTTTAAAAAATTTGTTTAAGCTTTTTTGGAACTTACAATGTGTCAAAACTTGTGTAATCTAGTTGATTTTTGTTTTTTGAAAAATTCCAAGTTAACAACACAAAAGATGTTGTGTCTTGCTGTTTATAATTTCATGTTGGAACACTTCATTCTGGTTCCTGTGAATGTTTGTCGTAAATTAGGTGTCATAGTAACGACTCACTATTCAGAATGAACATGTATGTTAAAAAAAACTTTATTATTCAAATGTTTCATTTTAATTTTAAATTAATGTCATCATGTCATTATTAAATATTTACCTATTTGTATGCTTTTGTTGATTTTTTTCTTTGGGTTTTTTCTATTAAATTGTTTGTTATAATCTGATTCATGTAGAGTTTGTAGAAATTCCAAAGTTATAATCTGAAAAGCTATTGCTTTTAGCCTGGATTTCTCTCTGTTATTGAAGTGTTAAGGATTCTTATTTTCATCTTCACGTGTATTTCTGTGTTTACTTACTAAATAAGAGGCCCATGGGCCTTAACACTCACTGAGTAAATGTCTAAAATTTGCAAGTAACAATGATGTTTGCAAAGTGCAATAGACAATTTTCCAAGTTTTCTCAAGTGAAGAACTGTCACCATACATAATTAGAAATATCTAATCACGTTTGAATTTTATGTTACTAATATGCATATAGTAACTGTAGCACAATGAATAATTTCGAAATCATTAACCCTTTCAGAATACTTATGTAGCTTTGTCCTTGACCTTTGAACATATAACCTTGAACCATATATCAAAATGATTGTCATATCAACCTTTACAATATTCTTAAACACACGCCTATACAAAAGTCTACAGTTTTCAAGATACTAGTATTAAGTTCTCTTATCCTGCTATGAATTTGACCTTTAAATGTACGTCCTTGAACCATATATCAAAATGATCATCATGTCAATACCTACTATATTCCAATACACATACCTATACAAAAAGTTAATAATTTTCAAGATATTTGATAATTTCAGTCTTCTCATGCAGCTTTGATTTTATGACCTTGAGCCATATATCAAAATTATTGTCCTGTCAATACCTACAATATTCTATTTTACATGCCTATAGAAAAAGTTAATAGTTTTCAAGATATTTGATAATTTCAGTCTTCTCATGCAGCTTTGACCTTGTCTTTGATTTTATGACCTTGAGCCATATATCAAAATTATTGGTCTGTCGATACCTACAATATTCTATTATACATGCCTATAGAAAAAGTTAATAGTTTTCAAGATACATGTATTTGATAATTTCAGTCTTTTCATGTAGCTTTGACCTTGTCCTTCGATTTTATGACCTTGAGCCATATATCAAAATTATTGTCCTGTCAATACCTACAATACCGGTATTCTAATATATATGTACATGCCTATACAAAAAATTAAGTTTTCAAGATAATAAGGAATTTTAGTTCTCCTATGCAGCTATGACCTTGACCTTTAAACTTATGACCTTGAGCCATATATCAAAATGATCAACAAGTCAATACCTACAATATTCTAATATACATGCCTATACAAAAAGTTAATAGTTTCTAGAAATTAACAATTTCAGTCAAATTTTACTCTGCCATTACCCCATTTTGAGCCCAACAGCTTCCATTTGGGCAAATTTGAAATTAAGTGGCTTAAGAATGTTATGCATGAAATATCTAAGTTATATCTATTGCATGTTCATAGGAGAAAATTTTTAAAGTTTTTTATTATTTTCCCCTTTATGGGGCCCAAAGAGGACATATCCCCTTCATTTGGGCAAATCTAAAAGGCCTTCACCAAGGCATCATTACTGCCAAATATCATCAAATTTGGCCCAGTAGTTTTGGAGAGAATTTAAATGTAAAGTTTATATGCGACACGCAATGGACGACGGATGGGGATAGATCGCAATAGCTCATCTGAGCTTTCAGATTAGGTGAGCTAAAAATTTAAAATTGTTTAAGATGGATATTAACAGGGATCTGGTTCTTTTTTCATTGCAAGATCTATAGATTGATGAAAAATTGGGCCTTCATTTTGTTTTTTACTATAAATTTACCAAAGGGATCTTTTTCTCTGTGTTTTTAAAATCAAATTTTAACAAGAGGCCCACTGGCCTTAACGCTCACCTGAAGATATGTCCAATATTGTTTGCAAAGTGCAATAGACAATATATTACGTACAGAAACTTTAAAAGTTTTCTCAAGTTAAGAACTCCCACAAAACTTAATCAGAAATATATCCACTGACATTTCATTCATAAGTAGCTTATATAATATGCATGAAGTAACTGTAGTGCAATGAATAATTTCCAAATCATTAATCAATTTCTGTATACTTATGCAGCTATGTCCTTGACTTTTGAACATATATGACCTTGAACCATATATGATTGTCATGTCAATACCTATAATATTCTAATATACATGCCTATGCATGAAATTAATATCTTTCAAGATAATTAATAATCTTAGTATTCCTATGTTGATATGACCTTGACCTTTCAACATATGACCTTGAACCATATATCAAAGTGATCGTTGTTGTAATACCTACAATATTGTAATATACATGCCTATACAAAAAGTTATTAGTTTTCAAGATAAGTAGTAATTTTTCTTTTGCAGCTGTGACCTTGACCTTTCATCAAATGACCTTAAACCATATATCAAAATGATCACTGTCGCAATACCTACAATATTCTAATATACATGCCTATACAAAAAGTTATTAGTTTTCAGGATAACTAGCAATTTAAGTCTTCTTTTGCAGCTGTGACCTTGACCTTTCAACATATGATCTTGTACCATATATCATAATGATCATTGTGGCAATACCTACAATGTTCTCATATACATGCCTATACAAAAAATCAATAGTTTTCAAGATAATTAGTAAATTAAGTCTTCTTTTGCAGCTGTGACCTTGACCTTTACACATGACCTTGAACCATATATCAAAATGATCATCATGTCAATACCTAAAAATATTCTAATATACATGCCTATACAAAAAGGTAATGGTTTTCAAGATAATAAGCAATTATTTTTTTGCAGCCGTGACCTTGACCTTTCAAAATAATACCTTGAACCATATATCAAAATGATTGTTGTCGCAATACCTACAATATTCTAATATACATGCCTATACAAAAGGTTAATAGTTTTCAAGATAATTAGTAATTTAAGTCTTCTTTTGCAGCTGTGACCTTGACCTTTCAGCATATGACCTTGTACCATATATCATAATCATGGTTGTTGCAATACCTACAATATTCTAATATACATGCCTGTACAAAAAGTTAATAGTTTTCAAGATAATTAGCAATTTAAGTCTTTTTTGCATCTGTGACCTTGACCTTTCAACATATGACCTTAAACCATGTATCAAAATGATCACTGTCGCAATACCTACAATATTCTAATATACATGCCTATACAAAAAGTTAATAGTTTTCAAGATAATTAGCAATTTAAGTCTTTTTTTGCAGCCGTGACCTTGACCTTTTTACTGATGAACTTGAGGCATATATCAAACTATATATATATATATATATATATATATATATATATATATATATATATATATATATATATATATATATTTACAAAATATATAATTTTTAGCAATTTCCTCATTAAGTACTCTGCCATTACCCCATTTTGAGCCCAACAGCTTCTATTTGGGCAAATTTGAAATTAAGTGGCTTGAGAATGTTATGCATGAAATATCTAAGCTATATCTATTGCATGTTCAGAGGAGAAAATTTTTAAAGATTTTTATTATTTTCCCCTTTATGGGGCCCAAAGGGGACATATCCCCTTCATTTGGGCAAATCTAAAAGGCCTTCACCAAGGCATCAGGTGAGCTAAAAACTTTGAAGGTGACAATGTACATATAAATTACCAGGTTATATTACCGTTTTAATTGAAATTATGGCTTTTTTAAATGCTTTTACTGGTGTGCAATAATTTTCCAGAATTATTTGTCTGAAGTTTACTAAGCTTTATGGAGAGAGTATAAAACAATGAAGAGAGATGAACATGTTCAATTGAGTTTGTTTGCCATTGTTATAGAGATATGACCATGGGGAAATTCTTTTGAAATTTTGTAAGTGTTTTCGATCTGCTTTGTACTAGCATAGGTTCACAGTTATGAACCTTTGCTGCAATCAAGTAGATGTCATGCCTTAACAAGAGGCCCAATAGGGCCTGTGATGCTCAACTGGCTGCATATGTAAGACAATGTTTGTTTTCGATTGAAATGCTGTTTAACGTTCAACTCAAGAATATTTCACTTATATGGAGACTGTCAATTTTGGAAATGGTGGAGGACACTGGATTATAGGAGAAAACCACGACCAAGCAGCAAGTTAACTGACAACTAACAAACAGTTAACTAACTTTCAAAGATGAAGTGCTAGCGCCACTTGGCATTAATGCACAATGTCAGGGGTGAAAGGTGCTGTGATTCGTAACATTGAATGCTTTAGACCACACAGCCACTGTGGTTCCTTTAAGACAATGTGATGTGGTTACCATAATTGGTTCATCAGCTTAAGATGGGAAATAAATTGAGCTTATGACCATTTTTGCTTCAATGAAGCCTACTTTGCAACACACACATGCAGGCATGCTTCACTATGCCATAAACTCAGCTGGGTTTAGCCAGTTGAGCTTAGAATTGATCCACAATGGTTATTTTTTATATATATATATATCTAGTAACAACAGGCATCTTAGACTGGTTCAAACTTTTTTTAGGCCGATGTAGGAACCTTCCACAGGAAGTTTGGTTCCAATTCACCCAGTTATTTTAGAGGAAAAGATTTTTACTAAATATTACACCTAATTTGCATATTTCTTGAAAACTGGGTCAATAAAAATTTTCTCAGAAAAAAACATTATATATTTTGAATCCCACACAGTATACTTTCTATATTTAAAATTTGAGCTCAATTGGTGGAAAAAAAGATCAACAATGGTCTTTTTTTCTATTTTTAGTTATGACGGCCATCTTGGATGTCAGACCAGGTTGCCTGGTACCACCTTTAGTCAGGCCGACATTTGGACCTTCCACACAAAATTTCATTCCAATTGGCCCAGTTGTTTCAGAGGAGAAGATTTTCAAAGATTTAGCTAAATATTACACCTTAAGCATAATTCTTGAAAATCAGGTCAACGAAAAATTTCCCACAAAAACTGGTTAATTTGTTGAATTCCTCACGATATACTTTGTATATTTCAAATTTGAGCTTAATTGGTTGAAAAATGGATCCACAATGGCAATTTTAGAGTTTTTTTCTATTTATAGTAACAGCAGCCATCTTGGATGTTGGACAAGGCTGTCTGGTACGAACTTTAGTCAGACCAACCTTCCACACCAAATTTGGTTCTGATTGCCACAGTGGTTTCAGAGGAGAAGATTTTCAAAGAATTGCTTAAATATTACACCTCATTTGCATAATTCATAAAAAATCAGGTCAACGAAATATTTCTCAAAAAAACCTGTTACATATGTTAAATGCACCGCTATCTACTCTCTACATTTCAAATTTGAACAAAAACGATTGAAAAATGACTCAGCAATGGCTATTTATGTGTTTTAGCTATTTATAGTAACAGCGGCCATCTTGGATGTCGGACGGGGTCGCCTGGTACAAACATTGGTCTTCCCCACCTAGGGACCTTCCACACCAAATTTGGTTCCAAATGGCCCAGTGGTTTCAGAGGAGAAGATTTTCAAAGAATTGCTTAAATATTACACCTCATTTGCATAATTCGTAAAAATCGGGTCAACGAAAAATTTTTCACAAAAACCCGTTAAATATGTTGAATGCCCCGCTATTTACTCTCTACATTTCAAATTTGAACAAAAACGATTGAAAAATGACTCAGCAATGGCTATTTATGTGTTTTTGCTATTTATAGTAACAGCGGCCATCTTGGATGTCGGGCAAGGTCGCCTGGTACAAACTTTGGTCTACCCCACCTAGGGACCTTCCACACCAAATTTGGTTCCAATTGGCCCAGTGTTTTCAGAGGAGAAGATTTGCAAAGAATTGATTAAATATTACACCTCATTTGCATAATTCGTAAAAATCGGGTCAACGAAAAATTTCTCACAAAAACCCGTTAAATATGTTGAATGCCCCGCTATTTACTCTCTACATTTCAAATTTGAACAAAAATGGTTAAAAAATGACTCAGCAATGGCTATTTATGTGTTTTTGCTATTTATAGTAACAGCGACCATCTTGGATGTCGGGCGGGGTCGCCTGGTACAAACTTTGGTCTACCCCACCTAGGGACCTTCCACACCAAATTTGGTTCCAATTGGCCCAGTGGTTTCAGAGGAGAAGATTAAAGTTTACGCACGCACGCACGGACGCACGCAAAACCATGCCATAAGCTCAGCTGGCTATAGCCAGTTGAGCTAAAAATGACTCAGCATTGGCTATTTATGTGTTTTTGCTATTTATAGTAACAGCGGCCATCTTGGATGTCGGGCGGGGTCGCCTGGTACAAAATTTGGTCTACCCCACCTAGGGACCTTCCACACCAAATTTGGTTCCAATTGGCCCAGTGGTTTCAGAGGAGAAGATTTTCAAAGAATTGATTAAATATTACACCTCATTTGCATAATTCGTAAAAATCAGGTCAATGAAAAATTTTTCACAAAAACCCGTTACATATGTTGAATGCCCCGCTATTTACTCTCTACATTTCAAATTTGAACAAAAATGGTTAAAAAATGACTCAGCAATGGCTATTTATGTGTTTTTGCTATTTATAGTAACAGCGGCCATCTTGGATGTCGGGCGGGGTCGCCTGGTACAAACTTTAGTCTATTCCACCTAAGGACCTTCCACACCAAATTTGGTCCCAATTGGCCCAGTGGTTTCAGAGAAGATTAAAGTTTACGTACGCACGCACGCACACAAAACCATGCCATAAGCTCAGCTGGCTATAGCCAGTTGAGCTAAAAACAACTATTGCAATTGCTTCAAGACTTTGGTCTTATAGAGGCTTTGAATTGTCATCAGGCTCTTGCTAGAATATAGAGCAATTCTTGGTTTTTCATGTGTATGTCCCAAACAAAATTATTTTCTACTAAGACAGTTCTGAAATGTAGGGGATACCTGAGGAAAACCACCTAAGTAAGTGAACTTTCAATTTAGTTGCTAGGTTTGTACAAGAGCA
This sequence comes from Tegillarca granosa, assembly GCA_029721355.1. NCBI lineage: Eukaryota > Metazoa > Mollusca > Bivalvia > Arcoida > Arcidae > Tegillarca > Tegillarca granosa. The sequence goes on from CM056608.1 coordinate 25,133,860, forward strand.
GGGATCAAACTTGGGTGTTGAAAGGCACTGGGATGAGTAATCTGGACCCAACCATTATGTCCATCGTTTGTTTTGAGTGAATAATGTAATGGTATTTAAAGCCTGAATCAAACTTTTTTTTTTTTGAATTGAGGATATCACTAGCAAAGCCATGTTGGAAGAAGAATGAGTGTCTTAAAGAAAACCAAACAACCTTCAAAAAATAAACTGACATACAGTGAGATTTGAACCTAGGCACTCGGATCTATTAGTAGGGTTTAGATTCAGCAAAATTTGTAGGTCTTATTAAAAAATAAGACAATAAAATCAAACACAGCTTTTTCCAACATAAAAATTTAATCTGTAGATTTAAAATAAATAATACACGTACAATGTAGTTTTCTTTTAACGAAAAAATTCAATATTTTTATAACAATCCTTAGTTTTGTTCATGGATGAAACATTTTGACGTATTCAACGATATAAATGCATCAGTTTCATGATATAAAACAAATTTTTCTACGTAAGAAATAATACACATGCACATCATATGTAGATTACCAAAACAATATCATAATGGAAGTATTTTCTAAACAGAAAACATATTCTAAAGCAGTGCATGTACTAAAAAAAATAAATAAATGTTGTACACTGATTAAATTTAATCTTTAAAGCTGTAAATGAATATTTTTTTTGATGTATATTGTGTCCTTACTTGCCTTTTAAATAATATTTTGAAATTTGAAATCTTTCAATTTTTTAACAAATGTCCAAAACCATTTCAGAATATTTTCACTTTGTACACGTTAGAACTTTGTTCATTAACATGTTGCAGAGGTAAAAAATGGCTTGCAAAAAGTCTTTCTGATATAGCTGAAGTTTATTCACATCTTGCTGAGGTAAATGGCTTTTAAAAACTCTTTTTCATATATCTTTAGCTTTTATAAATGATGGAACTTAAATTGGGATTTTTTTAAAGTGTAATTTTCACCAAAAAAAAAAAAAAAAACTAAAAGAAAACCAAGTATCAATCATAAAACTGATTCCTTTGCGAACTTAAACGCTTTTATTTTGGCAACTGTCATGTAATATGAAGGTACATGTATCTGATAAAGTGTTACATTCATTCATTAAATAAAAACCGATTATACACCTAAGATAATAGAATTTAAGAGGAACAACTTGGAAGTAAAACAAGAAAATGCACGTAATTTCATCTCATTGAATCAAAATTTTATATTTTACCTTTATTTTACAAAAGAAAAACATACATGTATGTTCATTTACATAATCTCTTTCAAAATCTCATCTCATATCTTCAACCGTAAAGATTTGCCCAAGAAAATAGAATAAGCGGTCTTACATGTTTCTATGGAGACCAAAAATACAGAGATTTTTTAAAACAAAAGTTCATTGATTGGATATGTGAATAAAATTGTCTTGATTTTTATATACACACAAAAAACAATAACATTATCAATATCCATATTTAGAATAAATAGCAAAAACAATGCAGGGATCATATCAAAATCAACTTTTTTTTAGCATGTACATTTTAAAAAAACAAAAATTTACAAATTTACAATATAATGCATTTGAAATATACAATCATCATTTACATGACAATTCAGTGCACCAAAAAATTTAATTCGAATTTCTCTTAAACACATTTCTTTTTATTGTGCTGCAAAAAACAACACAAAAAAGTACTATTCTATTCTGCAGCTGTCATTGCTTTTAGACAAAACTGTCAATTTAACACGAAAACGTGACAAATGTGAAGTTTAAACAATCCAACATGCATAAAAAAAAAGATTTTGAAATGATCCCCATGCACTTTTTTCCCCTCAAAATGAAAGACTTGCAGTTTTTGATGTAAATATCAAATCAGTCATTTACACAAAAAATCACAATTCCTATATATGATCCATCATCAAGTTTTGGCTAATTTAGCCAACTGTTTTTGAACGACTTTGGCTAAATGTGCTTTGTATTCATAAATGTCCTTGTCCCATTTAGTAATCTTCTTGTGTTCACAAATCCAAATTTCATCGACCACCTAAAAAATAAATCAAAATGTTACGAAGGTGCCTGGTACAATGTATACGAACTGTTCCTGTTTCTGGCAGGGATAAAAAAAATTCTAATTTGGATTTAATAAATGAGTCTTACACAAGTATTTCACTGTAATTTACTCAACTAAATCAAAGTGGTCCTAAATCAACAAATTTCTCAACTAATTCTAACATTGCCAAAAATTTGCAAGTATCTAGATTCAATTGTCTGATCAGGTGTAAGAAAAAACACTTGTTTTTGGACAAGACCAATTGATTTTCCTACCTCTTTCAGGGCTTAGATAATTTTACAGCCAAATTGTTCACAATAGCAAAAGATTAAGTTAAAAATGCACTGACATCTTTTTGAAAGGACATAAGGATATCAATAGAAGCCAGTGGCTGGCTAAAACTTTCTATCACCTATAAAAGTTTGTTGGTTACTTTTTATTCTAATCAATTAACGATTTTTAAATGATTCAAATGTCAGTGAAGCTGTCCATGTCAATGGAATCCTTACTTCTTTTTAAAAAATATCCTACTACATGAAATACTTTATAAAATCCCAGCATAGATAGGTTTATATCTGACTTACCTGTGATATGAATCTGAAGTCATGACTAACGAGTACAAACCTGGCTTACCTGTGGTATGAGTCTGAAGTAGTGGCTAACGAGTACAAATCTGGCTTACTTGTGATATGAGTCTGCAGTTGTGGCTAATGAGTACAAATCTGGCTTACCTGTGATATGAGTATGAAGTTGTGACTAACAAGTACAAATCTAGCTTACCTGTGATATGAGTCTGAAGTCGTGGCTAACGAGTACAAGTCCTCCATCAAAATCATTCAAGGCTTCGGCTAAGGCATCGATAGTTTCTATATCTAAATGGTTAGTAGGTTCGTCAAGTAACAAGAAATGAGGATTTGTCCAGGCAAGCCATGCAAAGATAACTCTGCAACGCTGACCATCTGACAAGTTCTTGATTGGACAGATCTACAAACAACAAGAGGAATTATGATTTACACATAACAAAATATATTAAAAAATTTATTTATATTTAATTGTACATTTTTGTGAATAAAGCCACTTTCTAAAAGGAGGTCTTACACTCCGAAAACAGAGCTTAAGCTACATTGTTAGTTGTCTGGAATCTGTAGCACTATCAGTTATTTCCGATATTTTAAAATATGGATTGGATAATCTGTTTAACTACTTTGAAAAACACTATAACACTAAAGCATTACAGTGATTTTGCTATGGTTTTTAAAAACTACCTTCCACCTTTCAGATTGGGAAAATTTGGACCCTTTTCATGTCACATATTATGCTCAGAATTTTTGAAAATCATTGCAAAGATTTTATATTGTGACAATATCTAACATTTTTTGTCTGTCAGAATAGTTTTGGAAACTTAGATTTAAGTTAAACTATTTGATTGTGTGTCACTGTTGCCTTTTGGGGAATTTAAGTTGTCAAATTGGGAATTTTTATTTCTCAAGGGGAAACTACCTTTATTCGGTAGTAATTTTAGGCAAACAAAACTACTGCAATAAATCATCTAAATCATGTAACTTCAAAATATAAAACTGATAAAACTGAGATTTTCTGAGAACAATTGCTTTATTCTTTAATAAGTAATGCTAAAAATTTGTCAGTGAACAACTCCTGGAATAGCAAACAAAATGAATTGAATCAGCTAGTCTACTTAAAAAAATCATGGTGAATTGTTGTATGTCTAGCATACATGTATACACAGCCTTAAGAATACCAAAAACTAACCTGTTGTTGTCCAGTTAAGCCATAACGACCAATAATTCTTCTCATGTCTTCTCGCTCCTTAACATCAGGAAACATCTTCATCATCCAATCTAAAGCTGTCATGTTTAGATCCAACATTTCTTGTAAATGCTAAAATAGTGCATACATTATGTTTTTGGTTATAACAAAGGATTTTTTTCAAATAAATAAATCATACAAAAAAATACTGCTTAAAACTGGCAAAATGGTAACTTATGGTGTGTTTAGTAAATACAATAGTATTTCTAGTTTCAATCTTCCAATGGCTTTTATCCTTACTTATCATTCTAAGTTAGAAAAAGAAATTTTTCTAGTGCTAATATGGAATATTATATAAGAAATTTTGTAACATTTTAATGCATACTGATTTTAACACATGACCTTTGAAAAAGTTGCTAAAATAATCCATTTAATAAAGTATAAATCTTTTTGAAGAAATCATATGAATAGGTTTATAACACTTGACAAATTAACAGCCTACTATTTTGCATGGTACATTAAACAATCTAGATATTCATGTAAAATTAGATCTAATGCACTAATGAGCTTGTATAGAAGTGAAACATTAATTTAAAACGAGAAACAAAAATCGGATTTGCAATTTTAGACCCAAGGATAAAGCAACTCTACACAAAACATACCTGATGATATCTGCCAATTTTTAAATGTGAGTGTCTTCTTATTAGACCATCTGTAGGTATCAACTGAAGTTATAATAACAATTATCATGAAAAATGTCTGCCACAAAATTATTATTTTTGTCTTCTCAGCCTCCATTATGGGGGGCCTTGGTGGCAGAGTGGTCTAAAGCGTGCGCTTACAGATTACAGTGTCTCTCACTGCCTGGGTTTAAATCCCACTCAGGACAGATCCTAGTGTGAGAAAGTTTGCCAGTTTACTTGCTGAAGGTTGGTGGTTTTCTCCGGGCACTCTGGTTTTCTCCACCATTCCAGAATTGACTGCCTTGAAATAAGTGAAAGATTCCTGACTTGGGCGTAAAACACCATTACTCCACTCCACTTCATTCCACTCCTCCATTATGATGATAAATGTAACATTGAACAATTAACAGATTAATGACAATGAACTGTTGTGAAATTTAAATGTTGGTTTAAATTCCTAAGAAATATGTTATTTTAATACCAATTGAAATATTAACCTGGGTTTTCTCCAACTTATAATAATGCACAACTGCTTAAGAAAAGTTTCCTTATGATGTATTTAACAAATATAACAGTTATCTAAGCATTATTAATATTAGTTCAGGGTATCAAAAGTTCAGAAATATACAATGATTGAAAAACAGTAACCTAAAAACAATAAATATGACATATGGGTAAATATGAGACATTAAAATACTTATATCAGATATGTACATGTATATATATTTACTTACTTCCCCTGCTATAAGTTTGAGTAGTGTAGACTTTCCTGCACCATTAGGTCCGACCAAAGCTACCCTGGTATCTAAATCCATACCAAAATCTACATTGTCATAAATCAAAGGCTGAAATAAAAATAGATAAATGGTATATTCTTAAAACTGATTCTAAATTTATCTTAATGTTTCTTTTAAGTGGAAATAAACTTAGTTTACAACAGTTTGCTTTAAAGTCAACTCAAATGACAATGTTTGATTATCAATCTTTATTAATGCATGCAAAAATGTAAACTACTACATTTATTATCATTATAAACATTATCAATATAAAACTTGGGTCAATTATCTTTTTTTGGGCAAAATTATATGATTTTAATTCTGTCCATTCAATGTGATTGCTAGGATTTCATTCAGCCCAAACAAGACTGAGGGACAAAAAGTTTGAATTTTATTTTTTCCCCATGTCTTTCAAATCTAAATTCCTTAGAAAGTATTAACAGAATTTAAATGCAAGTATTTTTGACAGACCTAGTATTAAACATTTTAACAACAAGTCATCATTTAATCAGTGGTTTTGTTTGTCAAAAATTACTACCGAATAAAGGTAGTTTCCCTTTGAGAAATAAGACAAAATTTTCCCAATTTGACAACTAAAATTCCCCAAAAGGCAACAGTAACACATTCAAATTGTTTAAGTTAAATCCAGTTGTCCAAAACTGTTCTGACAGACAAAAAAAGTTAGATATTGTCACAATAAAAAAATTTACAATGAATTTCAAAATTCTGAGTGTAATATGTGACATAAAAAAGGTCCAAATTTTCCCAATTTGAAAGGTGGAAGGTAGTTTTTAAAGACCATAGCAAAATCACCGAATTTTGGATTGGACTGGATTAATGGTGTTTTACAATCCAGTCAAGATTCTTTCTTTTTATATTAAGACCGTAAATTCTGGAATGATGGAGGAAACCAGATTGCCTAAAGAAAACCACCAATCTACAGAAAGCAAATTGACAAACTTTTTCTCTACCCGAATGGGTTTGGAACCTAGGCAGTGAGGGGGTCAAATGATTTTTGAGTTTTGCTTTTTTCTTCTTTTTTCTCTCATATTGAGAAGGTTATTCTTTAGTTAATGTACATAACAAAACAATCAACATTCAACAAGCACATTGTTTAATTTTTCACACTAGGATATTCCTAAATGTGGTTTTAACTTGTGAGGTGGCTTTTGAGCCAGTCAAACATTCATACACTGGGCAACTATACAAGGGCATTATTAGTCATATTAGTATTAAACTTGGTTTTAAATAGGTTAATGGTCTCCACGCTTTGTCAAGTGTTGTGCAGTTAAGATCTTAGTTATATTAGTATTAGTAATTTTCAGGCTAGCCCACAAGTTGATCAGTTATTTTCCAGTTGCACATGTAATAGACAAGCATGTCTAATTTTTTTTTTTTTTTTTTTTTTTTTTTTTTTACAATTTGAGCCTTATTTTGGATATGAGACAATGTTATTTTGTATGTATTTATGTAGATACCTTGTCATCTGCATATTTGTAACTAACATGTTGTACCATAATCACGGGTGGAGGTAGTGTGCCACAGCTTGGAAAGTAAAATGTCAATGTCTGAAAAATAAAACAATATACACATGTAATGTTGGTTTATTAATAAGAAAACATCAGTGGAGGGACAGGTGTGTGTGTGTGTGTGTGTGTGTGTGTGTGTGTGTGTGTGTGTGTGTGTGTGTGTGTGTTTCACTTAAACAGTCACTTCTGGAACTGATGAGGCTACTGGAGTGCCAAAGAAAAGCAACAATTTCTAACAACTGAATTGACAAACTTTTGAAATGATGATATACAAAAGTGGAATTCAAAATAGACATTAATAAATGCTGTTAAATAAAAGGCAGCACCTTGAACTATTCATCCGTTAAAACCCAAAGAAAATACTTTATTAATATACATGTATATATTTACAACTTTCATTTTCTGTGATTGAGATTATCTTAAAAGATAGAAGGATTATACAATCTTTTATATCTATTAATTTCATTTAACTCAATAAAAGAAACTAAAATTATTAAAACAAGAATTCCATGGATTTAAATGTCTCACGTGGTTAGTTTTTGATTGAGTAAAAAATACATTACTTTTACATAAACTTTCACATTTTGACACACCACCGCCCTGACGACAACACCAAAAAAGCAACATCGAAGTCTCGCTTTATGGCAATGCCAGGCTCAACAATTTAAATTTCAATTTCATAGTCCTAGATGAAATCCTTATTTTATTTCCTTATTTTGAATCGTCAAACAATACACACATGTATCTGATAAGTCCATAGTCACAAACAAAAATTTCTTACTTTGTCAGAAGCAACTTTTTCTGTTAATCCACCATCAACCATCTTTTTCAGGGTTTTCTCTTTACTCTGGGCTTGTCTGGCTAACTTTGCACTACCATGACCAAACCGTGCTATATAGTTCTGAAACAAATCAAATCAATGTTACAATCAATAATGTAATGTTGTTTAACCTAACACTAACAATGTTTCAGCTATCCACATCAAAAGCAAAGTTATTAATTTCTTGGTAAGGTGCTAGCACACAAATCAGTATGCTGCAGATAGGCATACCACTGCCCCGGTCTATTATTCTGGCATGGGAAAAAACCAACGGATACAATACCGTTCAATGCCAAGAGTTTGAGGAGAAATGATATCTCAAATTCTAATGTCATGTATGACCTGATCTTGGGTTGAATCTACAATCTCCAACTCAAGGTGGACGCTCAAACACTGAGCCAACAAGGGTAAAAATTCATTTTACTGAATTAATTATAATATACTAACATATAAATTCAGCTCTATAGAAATTATTGGCATAAATACAATGCATTTCAGCTTGTGAGTTACTGCATAATTTGCTAGACATCCAAGTTGCTAAGTTGTTATTGGAAAATGTGGGTAAACATGGCAAAGTACATGTGTATTTTGCTTGAGTTTATAATGCAGCACTTAACTCGTCAGACTTGTCATTTACAGATGTCTGGTTAGTATCAGCTAAAAACATTTAAGCATCAGAGCATGTAGTGATCGCTTCCGAGATTCGAGCACTGTGTCAAAACTCTATCTTGATTTTCATCAAGAGAATTCAGACACTCTACCTCGGCCTTTTATGTCATCATTTGCACACTAGGTCATGTAATTGAATACTTAAGTTTCCATGACAACAGTTTATTTCTATGGCAACAGTTTTATTTTTATATCTCCTTCAAATGAGATATCTGATTTGTTACCACACACTAAATATTCAATCTTGTTACCATGGTGACACTTCTATTTTTTTATATCTTACCTTCATACAAGATATTCAATCTTGTTACCATGGTGACACTGTTATTTTTCATATCTTACCTTCATATGAGATATTTGATCTTGTTCCCATTTATATCTTTTCATTTGATTCTCTTCCAACTCCATTCTTGTCTGTACATAGGCATCATAGTTACCCTGTAAAACAGAATCATAATGTACATTATAAATAAATAAACACCAAGAACCTAAATGGTAATAATATTGCAATACTTTCAATGCAAAGGGCAATAACTCTTAAATTGTTAAGAATTAACACAAGAATAGCTGTGCCTTATCAATAATTGCTTCATTGTCAGCATGGTTACTAGGACAATGGAAAATTTACAACCCGATCACACTGCTCAACTATACTGGGGATGTAATGGTGACATAACTCCTTAAGATTTACTTGTTAGTCAAATAAAAAAATTCAATAAAAGGTAATTCCACAATTCTTTTTTGGTTTTAGCAAGTTCTTTAAAATTACATTGTTTATATTTTTTTTGACTAAAAAATTTTATGTTTAACATGCAGAGTATACTGTAGAATCATTAATATTCGTTGGGTTAAAATTTCGTGGTTTTGCATTTTTAAAAAATTCTGTTGGTAGAAATTTTCGTGGAATTCAGTTTTGTGAAAATAAATCCCATTGAGGGCAATGGAAATTAAAAATTTTCAATGACATTTAATTTCGTGGTTTTCAGTAACCCACGAAAATAACAAAATTTAATCCCCCACGAATATTTGTGATTTTACAGCATATATTCAAAAAGAAATAAACCTAATCTAAAAAACATGTTGGGTAATTAGTCAATGTGAACATCGGCAGATTATTTAGTGGTGAATGAGTCCAGTTACCAATCTATATAGAAAACATAATCTTCTTTTCATATTTTACTCAAGAGATAAAGTTTTATCATTGAATAATTGTTGTCAGAAATAAACATTTATAAATAGCATTAGACATACACATAGACAAAATTTAATAAATGTGGCATTTTTGAACCCCTAATAGTAAGAAGTGTAATTGTACACAGTAGCACATATATTTTAGGCATAAGTGAGAATGTATCAAAAACTGTTCCCATTTGTAATTGAGCCAAATTTCGTCATTTAAACATTGTTAAAGAAAAAAAACACCCCTGCTACATAATACTTACACCATACAACTTTAACCTCTGTAGATGGAAGTGTATAATATTTGTGCACACACCATTTAGGAAATCCTGAGAATGGGAAATGACCACTAAAATTCTTTTGTATCTGAAATAAAAATAAATAATTTAGATAAAAGGTTTTGATAAATTTTTGACAGGCCAAGACCATTAACTTATAATGCAAACCAAATTGCATATAATCTCGTTTGATGGGAGCTGTTCACCTAATCATTGTGATCTTTGACAACTAAAAAACATGTGTCACATTTACCCATGTAATTATGATGAAAAATTGTTTAGATTGCCAGAAGATCTGTCCATGAAACAGTATGCTGATCAAAGCCATTTAATCTAAAATAATGCATGAATTCTAAAGATCTCTTCAATCTTAACATCAGTATTTGGAGTTTGTTTTCTAGAAAATATAACATTCAACACAGTTCTCCACTTTTGGTAAAATATCTACCTAATTCAAATCAACCAGATAAGTCACAAGACAGGATACAGTATTTGAATGGATTAGCAATTTAATTTTGCTTAGAAGATGAGTTAAGTTTAGTAATAGTGTTTAACGTCCCAGTCAAGAATATTTCACTTATATCAAGACTTCGCCAGCTATAGGCAGAGGTGCAGAAATTTTGCCTATGCAATGGGCTGATGGCATCATACAACAGGGTTCTTTATGATGCAATGCATACTTTGGCACTGGACCTCATTTATTTTAAGTTCCCATCCGAGAGAACCTTGACTTTCATTTCGTTATACTGAGTGCTTGGCAAAAGAACAGTCCCACCCACTTTCAAGTCTTCAGTCAGACCTGGTCAGGGTTTGAAACCAGGGCCTCCCAGTTATGGAGAGAACATTCTACCAACTGAGCTTCTGCAGTGGTCAATTTTGCTTAGGAAATCATATTTCTTGTAATTATACATCAATGTATGGCATCAGTCTCTGATAAAGTGTAAAAAAAAAAATTCAAGTGTCAGTCTTAAGACTTAAAACAACACAACCTTATGAATAATTGTAAACCTGGTGTTTCACAGAAGTATGGATAAATTCCATACAACTTACTCTTTTAATTCTTGTTCCAGCCATACACATGCATTCAGATCTAAATGATTGGTGGGTTCATCAAGAAGTAGTAAAGACGGCTTTATATACAAGGCTCGAGCTAAAGCTATTCTCATTCTCCATCCTCCAGAGAAGTTCTTTACTTTTGTCTGTTGCATTTCTTTGGTAAATCCCAGACCATGTAAGATAAAGGAGGCCTTCATCTCAGCTTTGTCGGCATCCATCTCATCTAAATGCTCGTAAATATCTAATAATCTCTCGTGTGATTCTGTAAAGAACAGACAGATAATGAGATAGATATAATTTACAGACAAATCTCAAATGACATCATGTTTTTCTCTTTATCTTACAGATTGTTTTGCATTTTATTAATATTTTCAAAATTTACTTTGGTGTCATTCTCTGAGAAACCTACTAAATCCAACAGGTCAACAAAGCATACACTAATGTCTAGACCACAAAAAATGCTTCCTCTTTAATTTTTGAAACAGTTTTCTTCACCTCTTACCATGATCAGACCATGATTGCTGAGCAGTTAAGAAGTTAGCCTTCAAACTCAAGGCAACTTATCATTATAGAGTTGACTCCAGTCGACCATATGTGAATGGTCTGTGATATTCATCTGTGACATTGCTGTTAAGTGAACTATCACTTATAATAAAGTCACCATAACTGTGCACAGTTCAATGCAGATAAGAAACACTTCATGCAAAACATGAATTTGTGTTAAAATTAATCCTTGAGATTATTACAAAATTGTCCTGTCACAAATAGCTGAAAAATTGCTGATGTGATTTAAAACAACATTCAACCAATCAGCAACCTTACCATGATCATCTTTAACAGCCAATAATTCTGCTTCTTTTTCTAGCCGTACACGTTCCTGGTCCACCTCAAAGACGGCCTGTAGAGCAGTTTTATCACTAGGGGGCATTTCTCTACGCAGGTGATATATATCAACATGATCTGGGATGGGAACTTCTTTTAGTTCCAAAGCCCTCAATAATGTTGATTTACCTATAAAACAAAACCAAAGACATATGAATAAAGGTAAATACTAATTTTACTAAAAAATACACCAATGATTTAAAATATTTCTATCACAGGATATAAACCATGTCAAAATTTTAGCCAGCCATGATTCTATTTGCTCTGATTTTTTTTTTTTTTTACGTACAACATGTATTTAGAATAGGAGAGTTGGGTAATGAAGCTTTAAACCCTAGTCAAAATTATTTTATATAAATGTTAAGTTTTGGGTGGGGGGAAATAGAGTGCCTGGAAGAAATCAACTAAATTGACTGAATGAAATGCCAAACTTTCGCACACAAGGATCAGTCCAAAGTGATATTAGAATCTAGCTTGTAAGTGCTGTAATCAGTAATATGCTTAATACAAATCAACTACAAAGGCTTCTACATCTGTCTTAGCAAGAATTATCTAAACCTACACAGTTCCTGACTTATCATTCATTTAAAGAAGTATTCTTACCACATCCATTCAATCCTATTAACCCGTATCGTCTACCAACATTTAATTCTAGTTTCGTGTCTTGTAGTAATACTGCTCCATGAAATGTGATAGCTAAATTATTTATATGGACATCTCGACTGTCAGGATGTGAAACCAGGACCCCTGTGACTGATCGATGTTTGTCTGCTATGTCTAACGCTTCAATCTCTTCTTTTATATCTGTGACAACGTCATCTAAATAAAATACAAATACTGATGAAATCAGCAAAATGTTTATTCATTGCACCGACACAAAACATCACTTTGAATTTACAGTATTAGGTAAGTAGATAGAAAAAGCAAAACTTATAAGTTAGGCAGTTGTTAACATTTACATCTTTATACAAGAAAATCATATATAACTATCCCACCCTACCTCCCCAGATAATTCAGTTTTACTAACCGGTGAATGGTCAGTTTTTTTTAGTTCCGAGCGAGTTATAATGTGAACGAGATTGAAATCCTAATGTTATATATGTCAGGTAAGTCTCTAATTTATGAAATGAAATTAAAATCTTTAAAACTGTCTCTTGGCAAAATACCGGTATGCCAGATTCTGATGGGCAGCTTGCTTGAATGAAAATCATGAGCCCAGTAAGCAATGGTGCCTCTAAAATTCTTTCTAAGCCCTTAAAATTTTTACATTTTTGTCATGCTTTGTATTGCAATTTTGATTAATCATTTTATAAAATGCTGGGCTTGTCACACTACAATTTTATACTTAGAAACACAAAGTGATAGAGGAATAAAAGTAACATACATTTAAAATGAAAATCAACCCTCATGACACAAATAGAAAAATATTATACCATACATAAATATTTTTTTTAAAAAAAATATTGATTTAAGAGTAAAGTCAAACATGTTTTTATTTACCAGAAAAGGGGATATTTCCGAAAGAGGTTACAATCATTCAGTCCCAAGTTTTGCAAAATTCCCATCAATGTTACAAACGTTAACTATTACCCAACCAACCTGATTACACCAAGTGAATTAGTTACAAGTGGGTTTAATCACACAACAATAGTATTTCCTCAACAAACATAATGCCCAAGTTACATCAAAATCCCATTTGCCCTCCAACAAATACAAAGAAAGAGTAGAAGTTCTCAAATTCCAAGCCCCATCATCATCAGAAATGGAGACATTGGGTGAAATCTGTCATACATGCAGCTAGCCACTCATATGGAAGGGAGCCTACTAATGCAGACAATGCTTCTGATCCTGCATGTTAATCAAAAGAAACCAATGATGATGATGATGTTGATGATTCAACAGTGCAACAGACACAAACAAATCCAAATGATCTGTTATATAAACATGTTCAGCAACCTCTTTAGTATTTTGGCTTATCCAGATGTAAAATAAAGATGAAGACAATTCATGAAAGTGCCAAATAATTTTACAAGATACTTAGCAATTCCATAAATTGTCCCTGTCTTTTATAAGTTCTATTTATCAGTCTTTTCTAACAATGCCATGAATTGACATCTTCTTAAACTCTGCAATTCATACCTCACCTTTGTGATTGGAAAAATCAGCTTTTGACAATTCAATAAATCAATTATCTGCCTCTAAAATTCAAGTCCCAGTCTTCAACTTTTAGAGCATTACAACAGTCTATCTTTAAAATGTAAGATCCAACCTACTCTACAGCTTTTTGATTATTCCAACAACTTAAACTACTCGAGATTTCCAAACCCCAAAACAAATTTGCTTTTCATTTTTCCAAAAACATGTTTCAAACTTCATACTTTGAGCTCACTGATTTCAATACTGTTATGATGGAAACTTAGCCAAAGACTGGTAAACTTTGAAAAGCAAGCAAAGAAAATTGTGTGATACAGCAATAGATCTCCAAGACTTATTTATGGCAAACTAAAATCCATTTATAGCATTATCAATCTTTTTATCTTCAGTTTGAAAAGAGTGAGTTACTACACCGATCATCATCTACAAATATTGACAAATAAGTAATTTTGTCAGTAACACCTACCAACTCCATTTTCTTCAGATACCCCATTTGTAGCCCCATTAGTTTCGGCATTCTGTGGTTTCTTGTTTCCACGATTTTTTGCAGCTTCCTTTTTCTTTTGTTCTCGTTTTTTCTTTGAATCTGATGGCATTTTACCTTATAATAAAAAAAGTTATAAAAATGATATGTAATTGAGTCAAAACTTTTTATTTGTTATTATTCTACAGGTACAAAACATTTTTAAGTATATTATTAATAAGTTTATTTTGAAGTTAAATGTTTAAACATAATTTGCCTCATCTACAAACGCTTTAGTGATCCTAACTATAAGCTGAGTACGAGTAGATATTTATTTATAAACCAGGAGACTTCAGGATTCATAAGTACCCAATGTGTGTGCATGTGTGTGTGTGTGTGAGAGAGAGAGAGAGAGAGAGAGAGAGAGAGAGAGGTTATTATTCTTGAACCAGTGACATTTTTCTACTATATCAAAAATTGTGAAACTTTTCCATACCACCCACGCATCCATAAATCTTTTTGAGAGCTAGATAATAGTTAATATATAGTATATTTATAAAAAAAAATATCGACCAGGAATACTCTTATTAAAATAGAACTGTACAATTTGCCAGAATGAAAACAAGTAAAATAGACCATTATTCATGTATAATTAAATGTTTCTATGGTGAATGACAGAAAAGGCATTTTTGGACAAAATTAAATATTCAGACAATGAATTTATGAATAACTAATTATTCACGTTGACACTCGGCCTTAGACACAAAGTAATGATAAAAAATTATGTTTACGGAAAACACTTTAAACTTTATTTTTAAATACTTAAGTCTGTGATTAATTTCATCCCTTTAAAATTACCTTATTGAGTATTTTTTTTTCTCTCTTGTGAAATGCTTGTTACTCTGAATGAAGTCGTGACGGAAGCGCGAAAACACACATGTTCATCACGGAAACTACCGAAATTTACCGAACAGATATAACAGATTTTAATTGGATAATAATTTAAGGGTGGTGATGATATTATCAATTATTCACAAAAACAGATAACAAATAATTCATATTACAATTTATACCACAGAAAAATACCAAAATACCCCAACAGAAAAAGATAAATTTTATTTTATTTTTTTCAAACAAATTATAATTTCTGCATTGAAAAACGTAAAAACCTTAACTCTTTGCCGGAAAACGTATACACCTAAGGCTGTCACAGTATTATGTTTGCTACTAATAACAACAACAACAAATAATAAAAATTCTAAAAATGGGACCAGCGGCAAACAGTTATTTCTTCTATTTTTTTTATTTTATTTTATTTTATTTTAAATTTACTTCATTTATCTATTAATTAAAACTGAATTGAACACGTATATATTTATTATACACGTGTCCTTTTGTCATCTATTACTGAAAGAGAGTCTTTATTTTATCATAATTATCATTGGGTGTTAATGGCATGATGGTACCTTCTAGACTAAACACTGACGAAAGTTAATATAGTCGTTAGTCCACTGTTCTTCGTAAAATGTTTTGGTAATTTACCACAGTGAATACTTGCTTCGTATGTGGAAGCTCGGGGTTCGAACCCTAGCCGGGCCTGTCAATTCTTATGGGTGATCCATGTGACCTAATTAGAAACATTTCTTTTCAAGGCAAAACCTAAATACCCCCTCCCCCAACCGAATAGAGGGATTTAATTTGTCTATATATGCTATTTTATATAAGCGATATCTTCCCCATTTTATGGATGCTTATGTATCTAAAATTTGAAGATCACAGAACGAACGATTTAATAAAGTTATCCTTTAATCTTTATAATAACACCTAGATAATTGTTTTCCAATTACGATTAGTAAAGCATATATGTGCATATGAATGCTTATACATTACTTGGGGACATATTCTATTGAAGAGTATGCTAGACGTTGTGCTAAACTAGAAGACGTGAAGCTTGAAACCTCATCCAACAGGATAAAGGCGATTAAATGTTTTATAAAGACAATGATTGTCAATCTTAAATGGGTCTGTAAGTACTTAATCTTCTTTAGTGCTCAAGGACCCTAATATTTCTGCGATTCTCACAGACATGTATAAATATAACAGATATATTGTGGTCCCATCTGATAAAGCCTCCAACAGCATAATTTTCGTTTGTATGAGATTCTTTGTTGAATGTCTTATGGGGGAGTTTGGTTAAGACAGTATTTCAGAGAATCCTACTTATTACAAAACTAATTTTACTAAAGATAGAGTTTTTTCCACTCATAGGGGAGACATTGAGTCTTTCGGTATCAATTTAAAACAGAAAGAACTTGACCTTTCTTACTTGTATTGGATTCCAAAACCTCACAAAAACCCATACATGTATAAGGAAAGATATATAGTAGGTTCCTTTAAATGTACTACTAAATCATTATCGGTAATTCTACCGTCATCAAAGATGGCCTTCAGACTTATTCTAAAAAAGTCTATTCTGCATCTGGCTTCAACCAAATTCTCAAAAATTTCCAAAGAACTACTTGAACATCTTGTTTTCAATAATTTATCTTCGATAAAAAGTACAAAAACTTCCGATTTTCCTACACTTTACACCACTATCCCTCATTCTAAATTGAAAGAAAACACATCATTCACTTATCATTCCTAAAAAAGGACTGAAACTAAATTAGAAATGTCTAGTGCTCAACACGGATTCTTGTTATTTTGTAAAACACTATACAGACTGCAAACAAAAACATACTGAGGATACCATCAACAAAATGTTAGAGTTTTAAATAGACAACATATTTGTTGTGTTTGGCAATATAATTTTCTAACAATCAACCGGTGTACCAATGGGCACAAATTGCTCACCTTTGCTCGCTGATTTGTTTCTTAATTCAGAGAAAGCAGAATTTTTTAAGGACCTTGTCAAATCTGGAGAGAAGACTTCGTTAAATCATTCAATTCTACATACAGATATATAGATGACTTTCTGTCTCTTAAGAATCCCCAATTTGGAGAATATGTGAATGTCATCTATCCAAGTGAGCTTAATATAAAAAATACAACTGATTCTTTTGCTTTATATTTGGACTTATACCTCAGATAAGACATCCACGAAATTTTCCATCTGAAGCTATACGATAAACGTGATGACTCCAATTTTTCTATTGTCAACTTTCCGTTTGTTTGCAGTAATATCCCCGCTTCTTCTGCGTATGTTGTATATGTTTCACATGTAATACGGTAGAGTAAAGCTTGTTTCCACTACAAGGAGTTACTACAACCGTGAAAGCAGGCTGCTAACAATTAAATTGCTGACTCAGGGATCACAATATTGTTGATAAGTATTAAGTCGTTGTATCCAAACTTATACTTGATATATTTGACGTCACATAGTTTCATGTTCTTTTTAATTTTCAAATGTGACTTTGCACGTGACATAATAATATAAACAAAAAATATCCATCATTACTCTTTCGATATCTAAATAAAAAAATAATTAAAAAAAATATGCATACCGAATATGACATTAAATGCGACATCTGTAATTACCAAAATATTATGACACAATCACTTGAAAACAGATTGCATTTAAAGTAGAATAAAGCTGTCACCGATTATATTGCTTTATTTTTTATAATATATAATTGTTATTAATGAGGTAAAATTATTAATTTGTTTTTTTTTAAATTTTAAAATATAAAAATCAATCAATCTGCAATGTACGTATCCGGAAAGTTTATTTTTCATATTACAAATATGTGGCAACGATAATCCGTGTGGCACTGTGACACAATATCCGTCAGTATAACAGAGTTTTAATCAATGTGACACAGTGTCAGCCATTATGACACAATGGCAGTCAATATATCACAGTTTGAATCAGCGTGACACAGTTTCTGCCAGTGTGACACAAATGTCTGTCATTGTGACACAGTACAAATCAGTGGGACGCAATGTCAATCAATGTGACACATTGTTGTGTCTTGAGTGTCATGCAGTGCCGCACCAAAATGTTTAACGCAGTGTCCTTCTGTATAATTAGTGCCAGTAAATGTCTTAAGTGTCATGCAGTGCCGCACCAAAATGTTTAACGCAGTGTCCTTCTGTATAATTAGTGCCAGTAAGTGTCTTGAGTGTCATGCAGTGTCACAACAAAAAGTTTTTAATCGTATTCTAGTCTTTAACACAGTCAGTATGGCTTATTTTCAGTCAGTGTTGCACAGTGTCAGTCAGTATAGCACAATGTCGATCGGTGTGGCTGTATCAGTCGACGTAGTACAGTTTCAATTGGTGTGGCATTTGGCAAGTCATTGGGACACAGTATATAAGCCACTTTTACACTTTTAATAAATTTTTCCAAACATTGGAGAGACAATTTTAACAGAATTAGATTTACAATGTAGTTTTGTATTAATTTCAAGAGAGACAAAGTATTTTTAAATTTTTCAATTCGATTAAGAGCAGTAGCATAAAAAAGACAAACTGTTTTTGACAAAATGATTCCTATTTCGGTTTCTTTTTGTACATCAAAACTTCATTTTATTTTGTGTTTATATATATATATATATATTGTTTTTTCGTTTTTCATTGTAAAAACCTTAGAAAAATGATTTTCCACGGGATATTTCCCGCAATTTTGTCCAAACCTTTTTCTCCAGAAAAGAGAAGATGTTTGTTTTTTCACTAATTACATGTTCTACAATAGCCAGAAACATTTTTCATCAATAGACAGCAAGTTACACTTATTGTACCGTAGTTTGTTTGCTGATGTCGTTATACTAATAGAGATATCTGTTTTATATAAATATTTACAATAATTACGAAGACAACATCTGCACCCTAATCAAACAAATGTGTAACATATTGTAATCGACACGTCACACACTGTATACAGATTAAATTAAAACAACTGTTAGACATCCAAGAGAATTAATGAAACAGGTTGGTATAATAATATCTTAAAAGCTCAGTATTAATTAATAGGTTAACTTAATAATATGAGAATCAGGCCCCAGTGTCACAATAATTCCTTAACTAAGATTTTCCTTAACCGAAATCTGGCAAATATGAAATAATAATAATTTTGTTAATTGTTTGAATATTTAGGAATTTAAAATGTCATTTTGAAGATCACTTTAAGCTTGTTACAACGTCTGTGTTTAGTTTTATCGCAAATATTTATTTGTAATTTTGAAAGAGATTGCCAAAATTAAGATTAAAGTTAAGAAAATCTTAGTTGAGGAATGATTGTGAAACACGGGACATGATCTAAAAACTTGTGACTTGTAGAATTATTTTTTTTTCTTTTCTTTTCTTTTTTTTTTCTTTTTTTGAAATTGTGAAATTGACATTTTTGATATTACAGAAATTAATTTACTTTTTGATATGGAAGCATGAAAGGAATTGGATGTTTGGCCAAGAGAATTTTTTTAAAATTCAATTTCAAAACTAAAATATTTTAACTTGATAAGCATTGCAATTATAATACACATTCAATTTAATGATTAAAATATAACATCGCTATGGTGTCTGTGTGTCGTCTATGTCAATATGCCATCAAGTGCCAATTCTGTCTTACAAATACGTGTACATGTATAACTAAAAAGGGTCCGACCAATCAAAATGCTTTAATTATTTTAGTTTGGTTTAGTTTATTTCTAACATTGTAAATACAAATAGGGGAAAGTACATAATTAATATATACAAATACAAACAATGACAACAGAAATAAGTAGGTAATCTGAAGTACAGACTCCCTCAAATATACAAGTTATTCAAAGCTGTTACATTTGGTGACAGATGATGTTATATACGTGACAGAAACGGTGGAGTTGTAACGAAGGGCACTCTAACTACATGGAGAACTCTCTTATCTGGGCTCAAATTAAAATATTTTAACGAGACTTACACGGCTTGATATAGTATTATAGTATACATTACGTGCTTAAACATTGCATGCTTCATAAGGTTTTGTTTTTGTTTGTTTGTTTGTTTGTTTTTGTTTGTGTTTTGTTTTGTTTTGTTTTGTTTTGTTTTGTTTTTTTTTTGAAAATTGATGTAGGCAAATGTTGCTATAATTTTAGGTGGACTTTACATGACGTTTGTATCATTTCAGGGAAATACACTATATACTGTGTTATGGAAAACGTTTCCTTGCTTAATTCAAGTAATCATTCAAATGGCCCAGTTACAGTGAAGGGAAGTGGTCGTCTGCTGAAAACCATTATAGACATTTCACTTCCGGTGATCCTGGTTATTACAATGATTGCATTAGGGGCTGCTCTGAATATTAAAAAATTGATTAATCAGTTGAAAAATCCACTTGATGTCTTTGTTGGATTAGCGTGTCAATGCATTTTATTGCCACTGGTAACTTTTGGAATTGCATTTGCTATGAATGTGTCCAATGAAGTTGGAATAGGAATGATTTTGATCGGCTGTTGTCCAGGAGGCGTGGCTTCAAATATATATAGTTATTGGCTAAATGGTGATGTACCGCTCAGGTAATTTCAAATTTTCTATTAAGAAATAAACCAACTTTAAAACCTCTCGAATATAGGGAACAGTTCATAATATTTTGCGAGTTCTAAAACGGATTTACTTAATAGACCTGAAAACATTGAAACGCAATTATATTATTTACAACATTTTTTGTAAATAATATGAAATTTCGGTAAATTACTTGCACTTATTATAAAAATGTTCATCATCATAATTATAAATCCAAGATCTGGAGCACAACTCTGCCGAACCTACAGGCTTTTCTATTTCAAAACCATAAAAAATCAACATAATTTGTTAATTATCAATTTATTCAAAACATTTTCTATATTATAAAGAAAAATACACGTATCTTCAATCTAAAAATAAACAAACAAAAAAAAAAAAAAAAAAAAAAAGATTCTGGTCAAAGTTTTTAAAATTTTGATTTCATGGAAAACATTTCACACGCCATTTCAATAGACGCGGACTTTACAATTATACACGTGTTTAAAATCATTAGTAAGCATGGTTTTGTTTTATTCATAAAATGTACCCATTGTACAAACAGTCACATGATTAAATACCGAATATATTAAGTTTTATCTGAGTTTTCAACCAAGGCTTTTAAGACGCCTACAAATGCTTCATACAAACAAATGCATTTTCATGCTTATGTGTTGATTATATCACTAAGTAACGTCAACATTTCAATCTCAAATTAAAATCAACTTGGTGGGATTTTTGAACTGTTTATTGTACTATTACGACGTTTCTTTGGAAATATCTGACGTAAACGTCATCCACTTCATTCCGCACAAACGTTAAAAGGTATTTATCACGTGGTATGCTGGCGAGTTCCATTATCGAAGTATCTCAATATTTCATCCTAGTGATATTTCTGATAGTTATTTAAAATATACTTTAACTATAATTTTAAAATGTTTTATATTTTTCTTTTTTTATCGTTTAGCCTCAGTATGACCGCTTTGTCCAATCTGCTAGCTGTTGGTACGATGCCTTTGAATCTTTATTTGTATGCTGGACACTGGACGAACGCGGAACTGAAAATACCTTACGTCAACATTGTGACGTCATTTCTAATGGTCTTTGTTCCGGTAATAATTGGTATGGTTCTAAACTGGAAGTGGCCCAAGAAGGCACCAATAATTATCAAGGTAAAACGGCAATATATTAACATATTGTTGTTTAGAGTGATGTCTTAGGCCCTATCATGATTGTTCTAATTCTGGCTAAACGGTCAGATCAAGGGAGGTGGAGAATCCCAAAATACTTGAAAAAATCACCTAAAGTTACCTCGAAATTATTTCAAAAGAGGTGAAGCTTATTTAGAGGTGAAGTTACAGCAATACAAACATGTTATGCTGTTAAGACAATCTGCAGAAAAGAATCTTTGTTGTACGTTGTACAATGACAAGAGGCTTTAGGGTTTTAAGGTGTCATCTGCTGTCAATGATTTATGACAGTTCTTTAGCGGGTCATGCCTCCGTTTTTAAAGCCTCTTTTGAAGGACTTGTGATTTGTTTTTTTTTTTAATACCGAGTGCATTACAAGTCACTTTCCATTTTATTTCAAGTCTTGATCAAAGCCGATCAGAATTTGAACCCGACATCCTTCATAATTATGTTACATGCACTATTTTAACTGATCCTTAAATTATAGAGGCCCGTGTTGAATGATGAAATTGTTACATTTTCGCCATAATAAATAAACATTATTTATTTATTTATTTATTTATTTATTTATTTATTTATTTATTTATTTATTTATTTTATTTATTTATTACTTATTTACAGATAGGCAGTATATGTGGTATGGTTGTTATCGTATTGATAACGGTTTTTATCGGTGTACAAAACAGACGGGTATTTTTTACTACCTGGAAACCCTTTGTTGCCTCCATTGTAACGCCGTTTTGCGCATTTCTGATTGGATATATTTGTTCTTATATTTCCTGTTTGGGACATCGTAAAAGCAAAACGATTGCCATAGAAACCGGGATACAAAATTTCCCATTATGTATGACGGTGCTGAGTTTATCATTTCCAACTAAACTTTTTGTGGTCCTTTCGGTATATCCGTTATTATACGGTATAGTTTCAGTAGTTGATGGACTAACTATTGTCATCGCCCAAAAAATTATAAATGCCGCCATTAAAACATATAAGAAGACTTCGATCAACGACGAAGCTAAGGAAATGGAAGTATTGAATCAAGATTCTAGCAAAGAAAAAGACACCAATATTAGCACACCATTCCGTTTTATGACATTCAGACTGACGTCATTATTATGTTAATTTTTTAATAATAAACGTTAATTACGGGAAAAACACAAAGGCTTTTGTAATACATGACGCCTATATATTTTCGATAATATAGACATTAAGTCTATACGTTATAATAGGAATATTAATTCAATTCATTATTCCCTTATTCTTTTATGTTTGCCTAATAGGTACATACACCTCCCAATTTTACTTTTCCCGTTTTTGATATTCAACTGGGTACCTTTTATTCGTGACGTGGCTGTTACAACTTAGGTGTCAGTTCGGAATGAATGCCTTTCTTACTTACAAATAACTTTGTATCCGCCGTCACGCCAGTTATATCGTCCTTTAAACAAGAGAACTCCAATAAAGGGGCGTAATTACAGAATAACTTGACTCGAAATTTGCCTATGTTTATAACTGTCATGTTTTTTTTTTAATTAAACATAAAACAGGTCTGATACAATGAAAAAACGCTTTTGTGTTAAATAAGATTATATTAGAGTAAAAAACTGATATTATCAGTCTAGTATTTCTATTACTGAACGACAGAACAGAGCGGGGAACGTTGTTTTATGTTCAATCAAGACACATTTGTTTATATTGAGAAGAACCTGTTTTGGATTGCGAAGAAACAAAAAAAAAAAAAAAAAAGTTCGCTGAAAATCACCCACCTTAAGGGTACGACAAACGTCTTGGCATTATACAATCCGCCCCAGTGGTATTCAAACCTTGGCTTTGAAAGGCGCAGTGTTTTATAAGCTGATGTTTAGCCTATAGACCAAGATAGATTTATCAGAAACGTAACATCAAATTTATCGTCAGATTATCAACAGAAAGGCGGTAATAATTTGGACGAAGTTGATAAAAGAACTAACATTAACTGCGGACAAAAACCCCTGATAAGATGACAGAAATTTACCTATTAAGTATCTCATAATAATAATAATAATAATAATAATAATAATAATAATAATAATAATGAGATAAAAATGAAATCTCTCGGGTGAATTAGGGGCGAATGTTTGCAAAAATTGGCAACTTTTTCAGTGGAACTTGAGAGGTATAATCGACCTTGTAACATACTCTACAGCATATCCATACTTTTAAGAGGACAAAACTGAATCCTTTAACCAAATTTATCCAACAATGATAAAAATTTGCGCCTAAGTGGACGAAATATCCTTACTTGAAACGTAGGTTGTCTACCATGGTTTAAGATTACGTTAAAAGAAAACCTACTATCGGTCTATAAGTGTTTGTCATAGACATATATTTGGAGAGCAAAATTCCGGCGTATATTTAAATAAAATCATTAAAAAATAATCAAAAATTCATGGAAAATTTACAGACTAATGGGGGAATATAACCTTGCGCACTTAAAAAGTTTCTTTAATTCTGTGCATATAACAATTTCTTAATATTTTCAACAAGATAAAAAATTAACTATGTCCAAAATATCCCTTACGCACCTTCCTAGTTCACCATATAGGATTTAATATCATGATTTGAATATTCATGATGATCAACCCTTGAAAAATCCGAACAACAATGAACTAATATGAATTATTAACTTATGGCTCTTTCCTACATTTTTCTGATTGAAAAAAATCAAAACTGTTTTAACTATATCTATTGCATCTTTGGACATCAATTTCTTTTTCATATTTCTTTGAAATTCAACACCATGTAGTAAGGGAATGTGATATGCATATTAATTCATTTGACTTTTATTAAGCTTAAAATACCCTAATGGTAAATTCCAATTGGACCATTAAGTCATTAAATTTCAACTTCAGTTTAAAAAAATCTGTTCTATGTACAGAAGAATTCAGAGATTTTTTTCATTTAAAAATGTCATTTGGTTAAGTCAATGTTTTTTTTTTTAAATTTAATCTTACTGTTATTTTTATGAGGAAAGTTTTTATTAACGGAAATATTTAGGGACCAATATTATAGTAGTGTTTGTTGGCCATCAACGAATTGCGTTAGGTATAAATCTGTTATAACAGACCTTTTAAAAAATAATACTCGTTAACGTTGAATAGTATAGTAATAAAAACTACAAGACCAGCGACATTTTTTCACCTAAGGTTGCTACAAGTATCTTTAATATATATATATTTTAAAAAGTCTTTAATCTTGAGTGACCACAAGATTGTTTCCGTGTTTTGGTTCATCTTTCCCAGATTTGATATTATAAAGGATTTCTATTTCCGGTCAAGATCAATGACCTATATAGTGATACACAGTGACATAAAAAATCCCAGTGGAGAAGATTGTATAATGCCAGAAATATTTCATTGATTTGGTTTAGTAGCAGTTCAAGGCCTAATCATGTCTCTTATGCAGCAAAGTATTTGTTTAATTTTAATTCTGATGGTTTTGTTGCTTGAGTTTGTCGATCAGGTAAGCCCGTAAGGATATTTTTTGACATTCTCGTGATTTTGGTTTCGCAATACACATTTTATATTTGACGGGGTGATATATGTTGATACCTTATTGTAATTTGTTTGTACGTGTGTATATACCTTGGGGCGCTGACCGCTCGGTTATGCCCTCAACTGACCATTGCGTTGTGTAATAATATACTACACGGACTATTTATTATTTAGATGCTAAATTTTATTTGTCAGCTGCTCAGTGCATATAGGTGTCCTTTACTGTAATAGATCTCGCCCTGACATATAAATAGACATCTGTATCTGTAACCCGTGGCTGTATAAACAAAAATTTCTAGCAAACTAAAAGTTAGATGATATGATGTTTTATTGTTAATTCAAAAAGTTATTTGAACCCAGTCATTGAAAATGTAGGGTGTAAACACTGTAATGTAACTTTCATTTTCTATTGAACAAATGCATTCCAAAAGCATCCTTCTAACAGATAATATTGTACTGTTGAAGTATAAACCTAATTATAAATCTGTTTAAAAGTCACAAATTTAAAAAGTTTGTCTTCTGAGAAGAATGATTTGTAAATTGTTGGTTATCATTTACATTAGAAATTCCCTAATTTTTTCATATGTCAAAAACAGATAGACCTGTATAGAAAAAAAACCTTTCTTTTTACCCTCCAATAAATTATTACTTTGACTGAAAAAAACTTAATCATGACAAAATGATGAGTATATTTATTGTTATTGTAAAAATAATTTTCAAGTTTTCATCATAGATTTTAATGTTAATAGATTAGGGTAATAAAGAAATAATACAATAAAGAATACCATAATTAAATATTTCGTGAGTATTGAAGTCAAATATAAAAATTCAAATAAAATGCTTGTACAAAATACATCCAGACCTTGGGATGTTTTCCATCCATCTTTCTGTTATAATTCTCTGTCCCTTCCATAGATTTAGTTTAAAAGATCATACACATCTTTAATTTGTATAAATTATTTTACCCAACCCAAAGACCATGTGACTTAGTCACACTGATTCAAACAGCCATTAATTTTTTTTCCAAGAATTAGAATTTCTTTATTTCTCCTCTTGCAAAGAATTTCAATTTCTTTATTTCTCCTATAGCAAAATGCAATCAGAAAACCTGTATATACATGTACAATAATACATATATAAACCATGTATAAATAACATTGCATATATGTCGCAGTATAAACATTTCAACCTGAATGACCGATTCTCTGTAGTACCAATGATTGAATTCAAAATCTTATATTACATTTGGGTTCTATAGGGTCTTAAGCATATAGGTTGTTGAAAAAAACAGTAAAATTTTAGTCTTAGGTACCCAGTAAAACTTTGGTTCAGTTACTTGAAGTATTGGTATAAGTAATTTCTGGTTAAACATAAAGGAGTTTTATAATTTTAAAATTCAATAAAATAATTGGGACAAAGTAAAATCTTAGTGTTATTCACTATTAAGTTATTAAGGCAACATGTTTATATTACAAGTTATTATGTTGTATGTTTATACCAGTACTCAAAATCTTATCTTCATATTTCAGGCAGTGTCAGAGTATGTAGTTCAGGGGCTAGGTAAGTAATATTCACTAGTGTATATACACACACACACACACACACACACACACACACACCACATATATAGTGTTAAAAATGTATAATGTCTCTCAATATTCTTGTTCTTTTCATACATTCCTATGAAACCACTGATTTTGTTCAGTGTTAGCTTTATTAGAAATTATAAACAGTAAGAAACATTGTGTTCTTGTAAAAGCTTAAAATTTAATTCTGATATGAAGCAAACTATCAATATTTCACTATTTTATATTCTTTTCAAATGTTCATTTGTTTTTTTTTTTAGATGAGAATAAAATTTGTATAGTGGGATAACAATTTCAAAGTGTATACATATAAACATGATGTAAAAAGCAAGTGATGTACTGGTTATTGAGTTTATGTTTTGAAAATGTATTTGTTGTAATTCTATCGAAAATAAATAAATAAATAAAACAAAAATAAATGAAGATAAAAAAAAATTAAAAAAAATGAAAAAAAATTATAAAAAATAAATAAATACAATAGTGCACAAGAGACAGAAAGCTACCGAAGTTAACTGATTTATAATGAATGTTATTCTTTTCGTGGTAAGACCATATTGTCTCAAGATATTTATAACATCACTAACCTTGTACATATAGATTATCCTTTATGATTTGATCATAAGATTAAGTTTAAATTTGGGGGGTATATAAAAATTGCCCTGTCCCATAATCTTCTATCTATCTGTCTGTCTCAATATCCTGTCCACACCATAACATCTATGGATGGATTTAATTAAACTTGGTACACATATAAACCAGCATAAGGCAATGTCTCACCTACCAATTTAGGTGCATATGACAAAGTGCAAAACCACAAGGTCAGATCTTAGATTTTGCACCCATATTGATGTTGGAGAGTGGTAAGCAGTTATTGTCTCTGAAGAGACTACCAGTACTCTAGTATTTATTTTATATTTCAGATGTAAAGATAATGAGTATTGTTGTAGTTCTGGCTGTTGTTTGTATGAAAGAAATAATGGTAATTACAGATATAACTACAGGGTGTCATTCTGGAACTTGTTGGTATTTCTGGTAAGTGATTGAATTACAGGGTGGTAATTCTGGAACTGATGGTTTTCTGATATATATATGTTATTTAACTCAAGGTGTAATTCTGAAATTGGTGGTATGTCTTGACCTGAAAAAAAAACAAAAAACCACACACAGTTTTGTTTTGGTAAGTGATTTAAACTAAAGGACAATACATGTATGCTGAAACATTTGGTACTTTTTGGCTTGAACAAGAGACTTCAATGGAGACTTAAACCAGAGACTTCCATGCAAATAAGGTTTTTCCAGAGTGGTGTTAAGCCCAAACTTTCATTGCCTAGGGTTTGTTATCACTTAGAACAGCACCGTTTTTTTTCAGTTCTTTTGTCAGAAGTATGTGGTTTTGTTTGGATGCTCTACTCCAAAACTAGAGTAGAGTGCTTGCACCATTTAATTGGAGGTCGTAGATTCCAACCCGACCGGGTCTGACCCAAGACTTGAAAGTGGGTAGTGTCTGTTCTTTCGCCAAGCATTCGGCATTACGGAATGAAAAGTCACAGTTTTTTTGGATGGGAACTTAAATTAAACAAGGTCCCATGTCATGGCAGGTGTGACACAATAAAGAACCCTGCTGTATAATGCCATCAGCACAACGCACAGGCCAAATTTCTGCACTTTCGCCTGTAGCTGCCAATGTCTCGATATAAGTGAAATATTCTTGGGGGACGTTAAACGCCATTACTCAACTCAACTCTTATGCATATTTTTTTTTCCTGACTGGGAATGAAAATTTTTGCCAATCAAACAAACCTATTATTCATTCAGTTAATAACATTAAGAAATAACATAGTATTCACAATATCATAATGCATTTTACAAATACATTTTGGCATTGTACATTTCAGGTTATCATTCTATTG